>JXCR01073263.1:70569-111292 GCA_002079205.1 Phalaenopsis hybrid cultivar
AAATAGAGTAAGCCAATAAAATGCAGATTGTAAAATTTTATGAGAAATTCTTTCATTTCCAAAATGACCTCTAAATTTAGAATCATGAGATTTTTGGATAATTTCCATAATTACTTTGTAAGGCATACATCGTCTCATTACTAAATCCTTGCATTATTTATACAATCATGGGACATCCAAAAAATAAGATTTTGCATCATGAATGAATTTCTTTTCCTGTTGTTTCGTTAATCCATATGGTAAAATACCACTAACTATATAATTTATAAAATCAACATACCACCGTATTTCTCATCCTTTTACAGCATAAAGTTGTTCATCAGAAAAAGTTTCATTAATTTCTTTTTCTAAATCAAGAATTTCATACTGTTCTAGCCTAGCTAGATGATCAACAATTTGATTATCAGTCCCTTTCCTATCGATTACTATAAAATCAAACTCTTGCATCAGAAGTACCCATCTAATTAATCTTGGTTCTACATCTTTCTTTTGCATTAAATATTTAATAGCCGAGTGGTCAGTTTGCACAACACATTTAACTCCAATCAGATAAGACCTAAACTTTTAAAAAGCATAAAGAATGGCTAATAACTCTCTTTCAGTAGTGGTATAGTTAATTTGAGCATCATTAAGAGTCTTACTAGCATAGTATATGACTTTAAAAATCTTATCATATCGTTGCGCTAATACAGTTCCAATTGCATAATCACTAGCATCACACACTAATTCAAAAAGTTTCTCCAAATCAGGTGAAACAAGTATAGGAGTAGTGATCATTTTTTTCTTTAAAGTTTCAAAAGTTCTTAGGCAAAAGTGGTTAGTCAAAATTTGTATCATTTTCCAGAAGTTGGCATAAAGGCTTTGTAATTTTTTAAAAATCTTTAATATATCACCTGTAAAACACAGCATGTCCTAAAGAGCTCCTAACTCCTCTAACTCTAGTAGGTGGAGGTAGGTTTGATAAAGCGTAAATTTTTGTAGGATCTACTTCCATGTCATCTTCTGAAATTTTATTCCCAAGCAATATTCCTCCTACAACTGTAAATTGGCATTTTTCCTAGTTTAATATGAGATTAGTCTTTTCACATCATTCTAGAACTTTCTCTAAATGATTAAGACATATTTCAAATGAAGTTCCAAATACAAAAAAATCATCCATAAAGACTTCAATCCCTTTTTCAATTAAATCACTGAAAATTGACATCATACATCTTTGAAATGTTGCAGGTGCATTACATAATCTAAAGGGCATTCGCCAAAAGCAAAAGTTCCATAAGGACTAGTAAATGTTGTTTTCTCTTAATCTTCAAGAGCAATAGGTATTTGATGATAACCGGTAAATCCATCTAGAAAATAAAAATATATGTGCCCAGCCAGTCTATCCAACATCAGGTGCAAAAAGGGTAAAGGAAAATGATTCTTTCTAGTGGCAAAATTTAATTTTTATACTCTATGCAGATCTGTCATCCAATGACTTGTCTTGATGGTATTAATTCATTATTCTCATTTTTCACTACAGTCACACCTCCTTTCTTTGGAACACAGTGAATTGGACTAACCCAAGCATTATCTGAAATAGGATATATTATTCTAGCATCTAACCATTTTAAAATCTCTTTCTTACCAACTTTTTTCATCATAGGATTCAATCTCATTTGAGGATCAGCTCTTAGTTCATGTTGATCTTCCAACAAAATTCTATGCTATAAATTGAAGGGCTGAATCTTTTAATATCAGCTAATGTCCAAACAAAAGCTTTTTTATATCTTCTCAATGTTTTCAACAACTATTTTTCTTGCATATCAGTTAATTTTGAGGATACTATAATAGGTAATGTAGATAAATCTCCTAAAAATACATACTTCAAATGTGTAGGAAGTGTTTTCAATTCTAGTTCAGATGGTTTCTCAATAGGTGAAATTAAATTCTTCTTCCTTTTTGTAGGGTCAAACATTTCACTTTTTTTTAACATAATCCAAATTTTCTTTACTCACTTATATAGATTCATTTTTGAATTTATCCTCATCTTAATATTGCAAATATTCCTTTTCAAATTCTTTTTCTAATTTCTTCTTGAAATATTCATGGCTTAAATATTCATTAATATCCATTCTGAAGCATTCAATTTTTTGCTCTTTTGTAGGGTATCTCATTGATTTTACAATATTAAATGTAACCTCTTGATTACTAACTCTCATGGTTAGTTCTTTTTTCTATACATCTATCAAAGCTCTTCCAGTGGCAGGGAATGGTTTTCCTAAAATTATAGGAATTTCTTTATCTTCCTCCATATCTAATACAATAAAATCCACTGGAACAATAAATATATAAACTTTTACCAAAACATCTTCTGTAACTCCTTTAGGATAGGTAATCGAACAATCAGGTAACTAAAAAGTTACAGTTGTAGGTGAAATATCTCCTAAACCCAATCTTTTGAAAACTGATAAAGCCATAAGATTAATATTGATTCCTAAATAACATAAATATTTTCCAAAAAAACTTTCATCATTAGCACAAGGAATAGTAAAACTTTCAAGATCTTTAATTTTTTCAAGAAGCTTCTTCTGAATTATAGTGCTACACTCTTCACTGAGTGCAACAGTCTCATTATCTACAAACCTCCTTTTCTTATTAATTATATCCTTCATGAACTTTACATAGCTTGGCAATTGTTCCAAGGCTTCAACAAATGGAATGTTTATCGTTAATTTCCTCAATATCTCAAAAAATTTTAAAAAATGGTTATCTCTATTTTTTGCTTCAATCTTTGAGGAAATGGAGGTGCTGGTCTTTCTATAGTGATTTTCATTAGTTTAATAGGACATTTTGACTCAAAATGAGAATCTTCATTAGATTTTTCATTTTCCATCTCATCTTTTTCAACTTCAACTTTCACTTCTTTTTATACTCTGTTTTTCAATTTTTTTCCAATTCTCAGTTGAGTAGCCTTAATTTTCTCTTTATTTTGATCTTTAGAATTTACTTCAACAATTCTAGACAATGTTCCTAGATGTCTATTGTTAAGTACAGTAGTAGTACATCCCAATTGATTTTCCATGTTTCTAATTGCAGCTCCTTGACTTTGTAATTTACTTCTCATTTGCAATATCAATTATTCCATTGACAACTTTTTCTCCTTACTCTGCAAATTATTAAAACCTGGAGGTTAATAAGTTTTATAAGTTGGATTTTTTTGATTATGGAGTTTCCCAATGGGTTCACCATGTTGTTTCCCCATTACAAATTTGCAGCATTTGAGTTATTGTTACTCTAACTAAAATTTGGATGATTCTTCCAACCTGGATTATGATAATTCGCATAAGGATTATTAGAATTATTATTTACTTCATTTAAGGTCTCATAAGAATATTGAGATTCTATCATTTGTCCTAATGAGTTTCCTCAAGCACAGGTGATGTCTTTGAATAATTCATTCCATATTGATCTCTTCTTTGATATAACAGCTATTTGGGCTGCTAACATAGATATTGCATCAGAATCATGAATACTAGCTACTTTTTTTAAATTTACCCTTTCAAAGGAACATTGAAAATAATTGTTAGTCATCTCTTCAATTAAAGAATATGCTTCATCGAATGGTTTCGACATTAATGATCCACCAGTAGCAACGACAACTATCAATCTAAGAGATCCAACCAATCCATTATAAAAAGTTTGAATTATTATCCAATCTTCCACGCATGGTGTGTACACTTCCTAAGGAGATCTTTAAATTTTTCCCATGCTTCATAAATTGATTCTCCTTCAAACTGACAAAAAGATGTAATATTGTTTCTAAGCTTAGCAGTTTTTGAAGGTGGGAAATATTTAGATAAACAATTTTGTGATAAGTCTCCTCAAGTTCTGATAGATCTAGATGCTAACGAGTTTAACCATATCTTAGCTTTATCCTTTTGTGAAAAAGAAAAAATTCTAAGCCTGACGACATCATTCGACACTCCATCATATTTAAAATTAGCACACAATTATAGAAAATTAGCAAGGTGTAAATTAGGATCTTCAGTTGGTGTTCCCCCAAACTGATTATTTTGTACCATTTGGGTAATAGCAAGTTTAAGCTTAAATGAATTGGCAGGTACATTAAGATTTTGTATACTCAAATGAATTTCATCTCTTGTAGGATTATCATAACCTCTTAAAAGTCTCTAATGATGTTCATTTTCATTTCTTGCATTATTCAAATTGCAAGTCATTTTGTTAATATGAACTATCCCTTTTTATTATTTTTTAAATTTGTCTAATAGTTTTTTCTAACTCAAAATTGTAAAGCACTAAATCGTTAGATCTTACACTACTCATAAACAAACACAATAAGTAATTAAAATAAGCAAACACATTGTAATATGAAAATCTTCAAACTAAACCACAAACACTTTTTTTTTAAGTTTTAAAATAAAACTAATTCAAATTATAAAATAACTTACTATTACTTTACATTACTTCCCTGGGAATGGCGCTAAAAACTTAATGCGGGGTGGATTTAGTGTGTTAATTTTGTGAATATTTTTTAATATTACAAAATACATACGATAGATAGAATATTAAATATGCAAATTAATCGCAAGAAAAATAACTTTCATGAAAATAGTTTTATCTTTTAAAAATCTTTAAACTACCAAATCCCCTAAAAATAACGCAAGTATATGTATCACTCAAGTAATAAGGGGCTCTAATGGAGTCCTAGATATCGATCCCATAAGGAAGTTGGAAATGCTTATTAGTAAATTCTTAAGATTATAATCTAAACTACAACTTTAAACTACAAAAGTGAAGTACTAAATTTGAATAAAAATTAATAGAGTGAATGCTAAATATGATGTAATAAGAAAAAGTTAATTAAACTAATTGCTATACTTTCAAAAGTAAAATTACAAAAACTAAACAAAGTTATTGTGACGAAGAGTTCAAATTTAAGAAAACATTCTTCCCCTTTACAATTAGTATTTGGATTGTAAAGAAATTAAAATCATTTGAAAATACATATATAAATTGGTTTGTGCCAAATATGATCAATCCTGTTCTTTACCTTCTTCCAAGTGCATAAAGAACATTGACTAATCCAGATTTTGGTCCCTAATTCTGTCGTTAGGCTGGGATGATACTGGCTGCCACTACAGAGCTCTCACTACTCCCCCACCTTAGGGCTAACAATCTCGCATTAGTTTCTAATCAACTACACCAAATTGGGGATTTTAATCTGTCACCACCTTAAAATCTCCAATTCTACATCCAACAAAGTATATTTTCTTATTTATTTGCACTAAACTCCATGGATGAGATCCTCTCCCATGAAACCAAATGAGTTTTTCACTATGTTGTAGAAAGCATAGCCATTTCTAAACATTTATTTCTCAACACATTTTAACATTTGAATTAGCCAGATTGAAAACTGAATGAAGATCAGAGTTCAAATCATCACAAATTATTGACATTTAAAACCATATAAAACAAAATCAATTCTTCANCGGAGAAAGAAAGAGAAAGCGCGCACAGCAAACTTTTGACGAGGGGGTATGGAGAGCCAGTTCTCCGGCGGAAGCTCGGTTCCAAAAATCTCAGCGGTGCCGGAAACGAGGCGGACGCGGAATGGAGAATCGGCGCCGACCTCAACCCTAAGTTCGCTCTCCTTGGCCAGTTTGAACTGCCGGATCGACGCCGGAGCAGCCATGTTCCCGGACTCCGTTCACAAAAACTAGGGCTAGCCGGTAAATATACACATTTAACTTTTGATGTATAATAAGTTTATAATTTGAATGTCTCCTTCGAAATTATTCCTGTTCGAAATGGGCTTATGTTCGAAAATGACTCATGAACAACGTGCTCGTGTTACGCTCGATTTAAATATTCGTGTTCATGTTCGTCTCGAAATTGACTCGTTAAAATGAAACTGAAAAAATAGATATAGAATGCTGGATTCAAACCTGAACCAAATGTATGCAAAGCAAGACACAGAACCACATTACCACAAGAGCAATTACAATTTAAACTTAAATATAAATACATATAATATATTATTATATAAATAATATGTGTAATATATTATTATATAAATAATTATATATATTTTTTTATTTCGAGCTAAAACGACCGAACATGAGCGAACAAAGTGTTGTTCGTGTTCGGCTTGTTTACTTAACGAACGAGCCGAACACGAGCTACTTAACAAGCCGAACATGAGCTGTGTATGTCAAAAATATGATCACACGAATCTTGAGAAAATCCAATGAGTCTCGCTTATGAATATTAAAGTACAATATACCCGGATAGTCAAAAGACGAAAATTCCAAGTGTTATTTCTTTTGATCGAAACACTGAGTCGACCAAATGGAAGTACATCAGAACAAATGACTAGAAGTCACCTATTCTGAAGGACAGTTGTTCATGACATGCTCCCTCAGCCGATTCCGACATTCTTCTCAAAGGTGGCTAAAAGGCACCCCGTGGAACATCTTTCTGATTCTTTGAGAATGCCCCATGTCCAAAGAGAGTTGCTCATCAGATTATACGATGATACACCCTCTACCCGACGACTCAAGTTCACCCTAACGACAGAAGGACATCTACTCAGGATTACATTGAAGGGCCGACTGAAGAACTTCAAACGACCGAATGTATGACAATCAACCAAAGGATCTCAGTTGACTGAATGTCAATATGAACGAGTTATTAAATGCTCCTCTTCAAACAATTATGAATATGAAACGGTGATAATGTCAGTTATGAATATGAAAGAACGTCGGAGTCAGTTACAAATGTGAAAATGTGTCATAATAACTTGTAATATCCTTATTAGAATAAGGATAGAAATGTAATTTTGCACTAGATACCCCCGACTAGGGGGGTCATCTCTCCAGTAAAGTACTACAAAATTTACTCTATCAAAACTTCTGTTATTGTGCACTTTATTTCATCTTTTTCTCTTTCTTTACTTTTTTCATCCGTTCTACACTCTATGCCTTCAGTGTGATCAACATGATATAATTGAATTCAACATCCTAAAATGTGTGATAAGCGTAGAATCATCTCACCAACAAAAGGGAGAGCATGCCAGAGAGAAGTAACTCATCTAGGAGACACAAAAAACTTAGAGTATGTGTGGGAATTTGTGCAACAACAAATTCATAAACTTCAAGATCAAATGACTGGTTAGATGGCAGAATTCAGCCACATGATACTAGAGGGAAGAGTGCAAGCTCCCCAAGAAAAGAACCCTCGATAAGAACTAACCTCAAGGTTATCAAGCAGCTTAGGGGATAGAAAGGATGGAAGACTCCTAGTACCAAGAAAGTGTTGGGTCTACACCATTGGTCTTACCACAATTTGAGTGAATTGAGGTCTTTGGCTTGCATAGTGATTCATCCCTATCTTTGCATTGTATTGTTCATTGTCATCTTTGTATTGTATTGTGTTGAGGTTTGTCCTTGCTCTGTCGTCATGCTTTAGTTCATTATCACTATGTCATCATGTTGGTTCTACTTCATACAATCCAAATCATCAAAGCCAACCAACAAAAAATGACCCCTAACTCTCCACACAATAGTAGAAAGAAATTCCTATGTTTACTATTATTTCTACAAAAAAAATGTTAGTATTCACAAAAGATATTACAAACATAAATAAACAATGCCACTTGGATATAGCCTGTGATACAACACCAGGCCCCCTATTTTATAGGTCGTGCTCAAGGACTTTATTTATAGCACCTGCAAAAAAGTGTTAGAATCATTTATATTTTTAATTGTTGCTCCACTAAGCACGGCCTTATGCAGAAAATGAATGCTAAAAAACAACTAAAATAGTCATCTTAACATCCAAAATACCGAAGAAAGCCGCCCAAACCTTCTAATTATAGCTAGCAAATGAAGCAAAATAGTTACAATAAACCATAATCACATCAAACAATTATAATCACTGAAGACCTAACTTAAGTCTATTTTCAATGTCCTAAAAAACCATCTAATGTGCGTGGTGCTTTTGTAAAAAGCAAATCTAAGGCTTTTTTTGTGTTTAGGTCTTAGTGACTTTGGTTATTTTATGTTCAAGCATTACTAAATGGATGCTTCAGTTCAAGTTCTCAGAGTTTTAAAATGCTTTATTTTTTTACTTTGGAATTTTTTGGTTTAAATTTGTTATAGTATCACTTATGCATTTATGCATGTCTATAAAGCATACACGAGTATCTAAATCTTGTGAAGGGTAATAAAGAGCATCTTAAATCCAAGAATGAGATTAATTAAAAGATAATCCAAATAATCAAAGAAAGCTTTAATTTGGAAGTATGCTCAATCATCTTTTTCTGAAATTTTTACCCAGTTACAGATAAGTTCTACATGAGTGTTAGGGAATAGAATTTCATTGTTAAAATATGCTCTTAAAAAATAGGATACATAATATTTCTTCAAGTAGCATCCATTGATTGGAAGCATAGAACATTCTTTCTTGCACTCCTCTCACTGGTACGATCTTCCATAATATACTTCTTGATTACAAAAGGACCATTCTAATTTGGTCCAAACTTGCCACTTATTTTATGTGGGGTAAAATTGGTCTCCGGAGAACCAAGACCCAGTCACCTACTCAAAAAGTTATAGGGTGGACCCGTTTGTGGTTGGCTTGAACCATTTTGTTTTATTGCAGCTCAATGTTTCATTTCACTAATAGATATTTACCTTCTAAACCTGTAAGTTATTTTGAGAGGAGTTATTAGTTTTCTTCTATCGTGATTGCTCCATTAACAACTATCCTTACTAAGGGGATTTGTACTTTGGGGGAGTACAACTTCAGACCAATATACTAAGGTGTAAGGTGTGGATTGATTCGTTGTTTTATAAATTTTTTGATAAGGCCGCATTGTTTCTATTAGCTAATCATGCCACTGTCTTTTGCTATCATCCAACATCCTTTTCCATAATTTGTACTAATATTTTATTGAAAGCCTCTACTAATCCATTTTCCTTTGGGTAATAAAATGTCTAATACCTTAAGTTGATTCTATGTTATATTACAAAATTATTGATCATCATACTTATGAAGGTTGAACCATTATCATATATTATTCAACAGAAACACCAAACTTATATATGATATGGATTATAAAGAACAGTAGGATGCAGTTGGTTTTGACTTACCTTAACAACACCGCCGCTAACAAATTAGAGAAATATTGTTAATATAAATTGTTGCTCTTTTGAGGAATGTGGGTAAATTGTAGCCATTATACTTTTATTATAACATTCAAAATGCTAGGACACAATTGTTGAATGAAAAACATTTGATGGCTAAAGCAACTCCCGACACTAATGTCATATTTTAGCCACTTTCATATAACATATGGCCAAAAATATCAAATTCACTTGATCTTTATTTTCATTTGGCCTTGACTGGTGATGCGGATGAAATATGTGAGAGTTTTCTTTATATAAATTAATATTTTATTGCATAATTACGATAACATTACACTTTTGGAAGGTAATTGTGTTTTATTTGTTACAAGAGATTAAGTCACTTAAGGGAGCAAAAGAGGCAAATTGAGAACCAAAAGAGGAAAAAAAAAGAATTCTGGCCTAGCACATCCATGTTTGAAATCAATGCACTCAGGCTTAAGTTCAAAGATGAAGCCATACCTGTGATTGAACCAAGTGTTCCCACACTGCTCCTGCCGTGTGCCCATGACCCCCATGATTTGTTCTCGTGACTCCAATGTCATGCACCAACATAGCTATCTAGATGACCTATTTTCTCATGCTGCCCAACAACACACCTATGCCAGTTCTAGGCTTGCATATGCCTGATTCCATGGTTTGATCTAATTAGAAGTTTTAGGCTTCGGGGCTTTGCCTCTAGGGTTTAGGAGAGACTTTAAGGTTCTAGAGTATCTCCATAGGGTTTGCTCGAGAGAGTTTTTTCCTATTATTCTTTTTTCATGTTTCTCTATTGATAGTTTGGGATGGTTTTGGGGAGAGATTAAGTGCACTTATATGTGAGATATCAATGGAAGCTTGTACTGAACAGAGAAGACTATGATGTATTATAAAGACCGATTGACTTGAGTTTGAGTTTTTTGTACTTCTTTTTTATATTCATAATAATAAATTTCATGATTTATTTTCTCATTCATTGTAGTTAATTTCTTTTTATACTCTTATGATGTAAGGCATGTGATTTTTCTATTATTTTATCTTATGAATTTTATTCCATAGACGCTTTTTTGGTGCATGAGTTTCATATGTTAATGCATTCACTTTCTTATCGTAGCTTACCTCTAATAAAAAATGATATAATGTTAAAATCAATTTTGACATAAGACTTCTAGTTGTCACCTAAAATAATAAATATGTTAATATATAGTAGCCCACTAGAATAAAAATATTATCAATAGGAAATTTCAATATAGATAGAGGATTGATGGCTGAAAACTTACTAGGAAGTAAGTCGGTCAATCGCTCAAGTATACATGCCAAGTAATAATATGGTTAAAGAGTATCATGTATCGATTGATGTGTAGAAAAGAATGCTTAAATTCCTTTATGTTTTACACATTTTTATGGATGAAATTGCACTTTAAAGAAAGATATTCATATTTTTCTTGTAGGTACAATAAGTATTGGAAGTGGAGCAATGTGGAGGAGACTTACAGCAAAAGAGCATGCAGGAGACTGGTGCCTAGGCGCCAGTCTCAACCCTGTAAAATCAAGATGATGGCGGCTAAGAGCCACCCACTTAGCACCAAGGAGCCGCAATACTGGCACCTAGACGCCACACCATTGGGCGTCAAGGCACCATGCATTCCTTAACAAACCGAGAGACTGACACCTAAGCGTCAGCAACTGCTTGAGGCAATTTTGAGTATTTTGACCCCTTGTCGTAGGAAGTTATGAAGACGGCTAAGGGAGGTTAATATGCTTAAAATTTAAGTCTATATAATGTCTATGTCTGTAAAGAAGGACGCATGGATGTTGATAGGTCTAGGATTGATGAAAGTTAGGTTTAAAGTGAGTATTTTGAGGAGAATTGAGTGGTAAAGTAAGGAGAAGGTTGTCTGTGCTGTAGAGTTTTGTTCTTTCTTCTTCTTCTTCTTGAGTTGAGGATAAGGAAAGACTTCAGGAGCAGCAGCCATAGAAGCACATGTTGGATCATCTTTAGTTGTAAAGGAGAGGAAGATAAATGATTGTGTATTTCATTTGTATTTCTTTTAACACATCATTTAGTGAAATTATTTTATTTTCAAATGAAGCTTTGTGGTATGTTATTCATACTTTTTGAGTAAGACTCTTTACCTTACTTTGTGATGAATGAGTAGGATGAGTATGAGTGCAAAATGTTTTCAAAATTATTTTCATAATGACTTAATGTGATGATTAACCTTCAGATCTTCATTTACTTTTCATTTTGTCCAAGTGAAAAGTAAAAATGTGTTGTGAACCATAATGACTCGGGAGAGCTATGGTAGAATCAATTAGCTTGGTCATGTTGAATTATGGAGTAAAGGTGGATGTGCTTTGTAGAGAGATGCAAATGTTAGGGAAATATTCTTTGATAGTTTCAAAATGAAATTTAAGGAATTAAAGTCATTTTAACTTATCTTTTTTTTTGCACTCAGAGATGGGTAACGAAGAGAGTCACTTCTATTTTTCACCAGCCAAATTTACAATTAATACTTTACATTTCTTGTACTTCACTTACATTATTATAAGAGTGGGTACCTATAAAACCTGTAACCATCAATCTAACAACAAGGTTAAGTTTGATTTCCATAGGATTTAATCTTTAAAATTGTTTGCGATATTGTAGGATTTGTTTGTAGTAACATGTTATAAATTTTAGGTTAGGAACGAAATTATTAGGCTAGAGTTTTTCTTAAGTCTAATTCCATTGTTTCCTGTGTGATCGACATTCTAGACTAAAAAATTTGATATTACTGATACGAAAAATACACTTGTGTGAGCCCCAAGAGTGTGAGTGCACGAGGAAGCGGTATCAAGTTTTTGGAGCCATTATCGGGGAATGATAGTGTATTTAACTTTGGAGAATTTTAGTTGAACCTCTAGGTCTTAAACTTGAAAAACCATTATTGTTAATTGCTCATGTTTAAATTATTTTTACTATTTTTGTAAAACCAAGAGAAACTATAAATATTTTTATGTGATTGTGTGTGAATTTTACCTTTTAGATTCTCTAGTTTGTGTATGTGTAGTTCAGGGCCTATGGGACAAGTGCCATATGATTCTGAGCTATAGAGAACTATTAGGAAAATTTGAAAACAAAAGAGACTTGAACAACTCATATGAGAGATGATGAACATCACACATAACAACCTAAAAATTTAGGAACCAACCCATGGACCAATTTATGATGCACATAGACCATTAAGAGACTATGCTAACTCTACGATGGATGAAATTCACTTACATGTTCAGACCCCCTATCATAAAAGCTCACAAATTTGAACTTAAACATGTTATCATCCAAATTGTGCAGGAAAACTAGTTTGGAGGAACCCGTTCTGAGGATCCTAACTTGCACATAGCCCGTTTCTTAGAACTCTATGCTAGGTTTTGCTATAACAGTGTATCCAATGACGTTCTCAGGCTTAAGATTTTCCCTTTCTCCTTAAGGGATATAGCTAAAATATGGTTAAGTTTATTAGCACCTAGATCAATTAAGATGTGGTGTGACTTAACCCAGAAATTCCTAGGTAAATATTTCCCGCCTTAAAAAATAGTGAAATTGAGGAATGATATCACTTCATTTTATCAGTACGAAGGTAAGTTGATTTATGAAGCTTTAGAATGATTCAAGAATTTTCTTAGGAAATGTCCCCATCATGTACTGCCCGATTGGTTGATAATTTAGACATTTTATATTGGTTTAGTAGGATCTCTTAGGTCTATTATAGATGTCGCCGCTGGTGGTTCGATTATGACAAAGCTTTTGATGAGGCATATTCTTTGATTGAGGATATGGCTACAAATAACATTCAATGTTCTTCTGAGAGAGTGAACTCCATAAAGGCAGCAAGTGTACATGACAGGGATGTCCTTTCAATTTTAACTTCTCATAGCTATGATTTCTATAAAGTTAGATCAGTTCGGGATGAACCAACCTAAAGGATCCCAAGTCAATACGGAAAACTCATTTAAGCAATTGGTTGATGCTAACACTTCATCATTTGAGACTCTAAATCTAATTAACAATAGGACAAACAACTTGTATTCTAACCATTACATTCCCAATTAGAAAAATTACCCTAACTTGAATTAGAATAACAATCAAGGTGTAGGAAACCAACAATGATGGGGGTAATAGTAATATACCTAATCTTCTTGGGAATTGGAACAATTAGAGTAGTTTGAACCTGAGACCTTCTTATTCTCCAAGATTTAACCCTAACCCACAATTCAAGGAGAAGAAGTTGTTTTGTAAATGGAGAATCAGTTACAAAGCCAAGGTGCATCTATGAGGAACATAGAGAACCAATTGGGATAGATTGCAAACTTACTTAGCAGTCAACCCCAAGGAACTCTTCCTAGTAACACTGAGATTAACCCTAAAGAGAAGAATAGTAAGCATGTAAAGGCCGTTAATTTGAGAAGTGGATGAGAATTGCAGGAAGTGATCTAAAAAGATTCTGAGGTGGAGAAAGAGAATGTGGAACCTCAAAGACATATGAAAAAAATTTCCAAGGATTTAGGAAGACCAGTCTCACCCACTAGGATTAACATAGAAAGATCACCACCATCATTTTTTCAGAGACTCTAGAAACATAAGAAGGATCAACAATTTTCATGGTTCTTGGAAGTTTTCAAGAAACTCAACATTAACATCTCGTTTGCTAAGAACTTAAAGTAGATGCCCAGTTATGTGAAGTTCATGAAGAATATACTTAACAAGAAGAGGAAGTTTGAAGATTATGAGACTGTAGCACTCAGTGAGGAGTGCAGTGCTATCATTCAGAAGAAGCTTCACTCAAAGCTCTTTCACTATTCCTTGTGCAATTGGAGAAAGGTTTTATGAGAAAACTTCATATGATTTGGGTGCCAATATTAACATTATGTCATTGTCTATTTTTAAGAGATGAAGATTACAAGAGGAAGCCACTACCACTACAACCCTTTAAATTTTTGATCGATTTATCACTTATCCATGGGGGGTTATAGAGGATTTTCTAGTGAAGGTGGATAAATTCATTCTCTATGTTGATTTCATTGTGTTAGATATGGAGGAAGATAAGGAGATCCTCATCATACTGAGCAGACCTTTTCTAGCCACTGCTCATGCTATGTTTTACATGTAGAATGGAAATTTAACGATGAGAGTGAATGATCAAGAGGTAACATTCAATGTGTTAAAATATATGAAATTCCCTTTTATGGTTGCAGAAGGAATTGTGCTAGGACATAAATTTTCAAAGAGTGGCATGGAAGTAGATAAAAAAAAATACAAGTTGTTGTTAAACTACCTCCTTCTACTACAGTGAGAGGAATTAGAAGTTTTCTAGGACATGCTGGGTTTTACAAGCAATATAATAAAGAATTTTCAAAAATTGCTAAGCCTCTGTGTCATCTTTTGGAAAAAGATGCAATATTTGATCTTAACAAGTAATACCTAAATGCCTTCAATTTATTAAAGGGAAAATTAATCACTTCACATATTATTATTTCACCTGATTGGGAAAAACTATTTGAATCAATGTGTGATGCGAGTGATTATGTTATTGGGGTTGTGTTACAATAAAAATATGATAAGATTTTTAAAGTTATATAATATGACAGTAAAACTTATGAAGAAACTCAACTTAATTATACTACTATTGAAAAAGAATTATTTACAATAGTATATGCATTTGAAAATTTTAGATCTTATCTAATTGGAGCTAAATGTATTGTGCATATTGATCACTCGAATATAAGATATCTGATGTTGAAAAATGATGCAGAACCAAGATTAATTAAATGGGTCATTGATCCCAAATTTTTATATGTAAGGATTTATGAAGTTGATACCACTACAGCACCAAAAACTTGTAAAATTACATACTTTAAATGGGCAGGTAATATTTTTTATTCACGTTTAGGTGGTTTAATATTTGAAGAAATAAGATTTTTATTATCATTTTCCAACAAGTCTAACGTTTCAAATTTTCCCTGAATATAATCCAAATCTTCTACTTTAACTTCATCTTCATTTTCAAAAAATTTTCCTTGCTTAAATTTATCTTCGAGTTCTTTCTTAAACTGCTCATTACTTAAGTACCCGCTACTTTCATCATGAAGCATTTATTATCTTTTTCTATTGCATGATTTTTCATAGCTTTTGCTATATTAAATTTTACTTCTTAATCATTAACTCTCATTATTAATTCTCCTTTTTGTACATCTATTACAACTCTTCCTATTGCAAGAAATGGTCTCCCTAAAATAGTAGGAATTTCTTTATCTTCCTCCATATCCAATATTATAAAGTCTACAGGGAAAATAAATTTATCCACTTTACTAATACATCCTCTATAACTCCTTTTGGATAAGTTATTGATCGGTCAGCTAACTGAAGCGTTATAGTAGTAGGGGAAATTTCTCCCAAATCTAAACGTCTAAAGATCAATAAGGGCATTAGATTGATACTCTCTCCTAAATCACATAAAGCCTTTCCATAAAACTTTTCACCAATTTCATAAGGTATAGTAAAGCTACCAGGATCTTTTAATTTCTTAGAAAGCTTTTTTTGAATAATAGCACTACACTCTTCATTGAGTACAACGGTCTTATGTTCTGTAAACTTCCTTTTCTTATTTAGTACATTCTTCATGAATTTCACATAACTTGGCATTTGTTCCAAAGCTTCAATAAAAGGAATATTTATCGTTAACTTCTTAAGGATTTTCATAAATTTTATAAATTGTTTATCTTTATTCTTCTGCTTCAGTCTTTGAGGAAACGGAGGTAAGGATTTTTCTACAGGAACCTGTGTTTGTTCATTTTTCGGTTGATCATTTTCCATTTCTTCCTTCTCTTCATCAACTTCAGCTTCTCTTTGGATCCTTCTTTCAATTTATTTTCTACTTCGTAATTAAATAGCTTTAATTTGCTCTTTATTATGATCTTTTGGATTAACTTCCATAGTACTCGGAAGAATTCCAGAAGGTCTGTTACTAAGTGCAGTAGCAAGATGTCCTAATTGATTTTCAATATTTCTAATAGCAGCCCCTTGATTATGTATTTGATTTCCCATATTCAACATAACTTCTTACATTGTCAACTTCTTTTCCTTAACTTGTGGGTTAGGATTCGAGTTGAATCCTAGAGGATAATAAGGTCGAAAACTAGGATTTCCTTGATTGTTCAGATTTCCAGATGGATTCACCAAATTATTATAATTATTCCAATATAATTAGGGTGATTTTTCCATATAGGGTTAAAATTAATAGAATAGGGATTGTTATTTCAATTATTTATAGCGTTTAAAGTTTCATAAAACTGTTGAGTATTAATAATCTGTCATAGTGAATTTTCCTCTATTACTGGGGGTATTTGAAAATAGTTCACTCCTATTTGATCAATCTTTTTAGAAATAACAGCAATTTGAGATGCTAAAATAGACATTGCATCAGAATCATGAGTACTGGCTATTCTCTTAGGATTTACCCTTTCAGAGGGCCATTGAAAATTGTTAGTAGCCATTTCTTCAATTAACGAATATGCTTCATCAAAAGGTTTTGACATTAATGATGCACCCGCAACAACATCTATAATAGATCTTAATGATCCTACCAATCAATTGTAAGAGGTTTGAATTATTAACCAATCTGGCAAAACATAGTGTGGACATTTTCTAAGAAGATCCTTAAATCTTTCTCAGGCTTCATATATCAATTCCCCTTCAAACTGACAAAAAGATGTAATATCATTTCTACGCTTAGTGGTTTTCGAGGGTGAAAAATATTTAACCAACAATTTTTGTGATAGTTCTCCTCAAGTTCTAATAGTTCTGGGTGCTAATGAATTTAACCAAGCACTGGCTTTATCCTTTAATGAAAAAGGAAAAAGTCTAAGCCTAACAACATCATTAGACACTCTGTCATATTTAAATGTAGCACAAATTTCAATAAAACTAGCAAGATGTAAGTTAGGATCTTTAGTAGGTGATCCTCCAAATGATTATTTTGTATCATTTGAATAATAGCAGGTTTAAGCTCAAATGAATTAGCAACAACATTAGGATTTTGAATAGTTAAATGAAGTTAATCTGCTGTCGGATTTGCATAATCTTTTAAAGGTCTTTATCGATTTTCATTTATTGGATTTTCTATATTATTCGCCATTTCTTTCAAATTTTTAGTTTCTCTTTATTGTTTTCAAATTTTTCTAATAGTACGTTCTAATTCTGAATCGTAAGGTACTAAACCTTCAGATCTCAATATTTTGCATAAACAAATAAAACAAGCAAGGTAAAATTTCTTTAAAAATAAAATCTTAATTAAATTTCTTTTTATAATTTTTTAATATGTTTTTTTATATATATATATGTATATATATATAATCTAAATTTCCTAATTTATCAAAACTATTTAATTTTATTAAATTTAACCGTTACCTTCCCCAACAATGGTGCCAAAAACTTGATCCCAAATTTTTATTTGTAAGGATTTATGAAGTTGACACCACTACAGCGCCAAACAATTGATCCTTATATGAAAAGTAAGTTGTGTAAAAAATATATAATTATAGGCAATTAATAATGGGATTCTACGCAAGTATACGTATCGTTATCAAATAATAATAGAATTTCTATTTAAGTCTCAAGTATCGATCCCACGGGGAAGGTATAAGTTAGCAATGATAAATTTTAATAGGAAATTTACAAAAAATCAAACAAAATCACTATCACTAATTTTGAATGTTGAGATATTAACCAAACTAAATTACTTAACTAATAGCAAAAATGGAAATGCAAATTTTAAATATTAAATACTAATCTACTAACTATGTTTATGTAATGAAGATTTCTTATGTGAAAAAACATCCTTCTCACTACAATGAAATTCTAGTGTAATGAGATGAGATAAATGTTTTTAATATGTATTGTGCAAAATAGGAGCAATTTTAATTCTATACCCTGATACAATGCATAGAAAATCATTGGCTAATCTTAAGTTTAGTCTCTAAATCTGTGGCTAGGCTAGGAGGATATCGGCTCCCACTCCAGAGCTCCCACTTCCCTCCACCTGAAGGCTAACTCTCGATTTAGTTTTTAAACACTAAGACCAAATTGGGAATTTTAGTCTGTCTCCCTAAAGATTCCTAATTTTACACCCAACAAAGAATATTTTTCTATTTAATTGTACTTAATTTCATGAACAAATTTTTCCTTCATGAAATTAAATGTGATCCTCACTCTGTTGTAGAACTCATACTCTATTTGCCGGATCATATGTTTTACAATATATTTTAACAAATCAATTGGCCAGACTAAAAAGTAAATTAAGTTCAGAGTTTAAAAATCATCATAATTTATTTTTTATTTTAATTATGGCACATTCATTTTATTTTTTATTTCACCATATCTCAGAGAAGGAGAAAAGTTAGAGAGAACTACTAAGACTTCATGAGAAAGATACAATAAAATAGAAATTTCATATATAAAAGAAAGTTCATACAATACTAAAGAAACAAACAAACTTATCTGGAACTCTTTCTCAAAGCAAATCCTTTGTAGCCTTTCCTTAGAAATGCAGGAAGAAGAACTTTCTTACTTTTCTCCTTCTCCAACACTCTTACAGAAAGTTTCACACTAAATCTCACCACAAAAACTCCTAAGTATGAAAGCAAAATCACTAATTGACTCCAATATGGTAGTGGAATGGAATGATAATGAGCGTAGAGGAGCCAATTTTCTGATGAAATTCGGCCCCAAATAGAGCCCAAGGTTGGTTCTCTAAGAGGTGCCTCCAAAAACTATTCAAAAAGTCATTCAAATACATCGAACCTTCTAGAAACGTGGTATGTACCGCCTATGGCACCGTCGACGTTGGTCTGGCGCGTAAAAATCTCTAGAGTTAGATTATTTTGTGCCATCGGCGCTGACCTTGACACTGAGCATTTCTTCAAAAACTCAATTTTGGCTCTAAATTTCATCCTTTTTTGCTTTCTTTTTGCTTCAAGCCCTAAAAATCAACAACCTGCAAGAAAACATCAAAATACCTTCCATGAAAGTACAATATCACCAAAAATAGGTATAAAATATGGGTTTAAAAATGCATATATTTTTAGTGTATCAATCCTTCTGATGCAAGAATTTAACTTTGAAGACGTTGATAGGAAGGGATATGATAATCAAATTGCTGATAATTTTTCAAGGCTGGAACAAAAAAATTGTGGAAATTTTGATGATGAGATAAATGAAAATTTTTCTAATGAACAATTATACACTATTTTTAAGTGGCGTGTTCTCTGATATGCTGATATAGTTAACTACTACGGATTAACAAACCACCAAAAGAAGAAGTTCATTCATGATGCAAAATTTTACTTGTCAGATGACCCTTATTTATATAAGAAATGTAAGGATCAAGTGATTCAAAAATGTGTACCATTTGAAGAAACCCTAGAAATTATTCAAAAATATCATAATTTGATTTTAGGGGACATTTTGGAGAGGATAAAACTGCATTTAAAATTATAAAATCTGATTTTTTTTGCCTACTACATTTAGGGATATTAATATTTATGTAAAAACATATGATAGATGTCAAAGAGTAGGCAATATTTATAAAAGGAATGAATTGACCCTAAATTTTACTTTAGAAGTTGAAATTTTTTTATGTAGGGGTTTGGATTTTATGGGACCATTTGTATCATTTTTGGAAATATGTATAGTTTAATAGTTGTGGATTATGTTTCTAAATGGATTGAAGCAGTTGCTTTACCCCGTTGTGATGCTCAGAGTATTGCAAAATTCTTAAGGAAAAATATTTTTACCACATTTGGAATGTCGAGAGTGATCAGAAGCCATTCTAAAAATAAAGGAATTGAAAGATTAACTGAGAAATATTTAATTAAACATAGAATTGCCACAACATCTCATCTTCAGCCAAGTGGTCTAGCTAAAGTGTCGAACCATGAAATTAAAAGAATATTAGAAAAGACTATAAATCCTAATAAAAAAGATTGGTTTGCTAGACTTGATAATGCATTATGGGCTTATAGGACTACTTATAAAATTCCTGTAGGATGTCACCATATAGACTTATATTTAGAAAGTCTTATCACTGTTAGTTGAATTGAAGTGTAAAGCTTACTGAGATGTAAAGGAATTTAATTATATGTTGAAGAATGCTAGAGAGAAATGATTATTACAATTAAATGAGCTTGATGATATTAGAAATGAATCTTATGAGAAGGCAAAAAATTTATAAGGAAAAGATGAAAATTTGGTATGATTAGAAAATTATAAGAAAAGATTTTGATACTGGACAAAAAGTTTTACTATATAACAATAGATTGAAATTATTTCCCGGAAAACTTATGTTCAGGTGGTTGGGACCATTTGTTCTGATAAAATTCTATCCATATGGTGTTATGGATATTAAAGATCCAAAAATTGAAAGAATATTAAAAGTAAACGGACACAGATTGAAACCTTACATAAGTGGAAACAAGCCTATATTTGATGAAGTACTTATGTTGAGTCAACTAGAATAAACATTGGATAAGTCAGACTGACGACGTTAAACCAAGCGCTTCGTGGGAGGCAACCTGTGGTTATCTGTGTGGATTGGTTGTTATTATTTATTATTATTATGTTGAGATCTACATGATAAGAGGAGGCTTTAAACACTAATTTATTGATCAAGAGGAGTTTGGGATACATTAATTGGACCTAAGGCAAAGTGGTGCTTATTTTGGCACTAAGGCCTAGGCACCAAAACCTTGGACCTAAGCGCTAGTTTGTGATAAGTCTGGTGGTTAAGTGTCGCAATCTGGCACCTAGGCACTCAGTTCAAAAAACTTCCCCATTGTAGTTTAAACTGCCCCATTTCAGTTTGAACTCACTTCTTCCCTTTAAGACCACCATAAACCTGGATGGGGCTATCTTCTTGACATTTCTAATCACTTAGGAGTGGAAGAAGAGTGGAAGAATCAACTTCCCTTGAGAATATGACATCAAGGAGTATGGAAAGCAAGAACACTGGAGCTTTTGATGGAAATAAATTCATCAACAAAGATGCCCAGACTTTCTACAATGGTTTTCTTGTGATGAGCATTAAAGGTATTGCATAAAAGATCAAGAAGATTGAGGAGGAAATAACAAATATTCTAACCAAAATTAGCAATATCTCTGATCAATTTGACCATCTGGACCGGCAGATGAAGCTTAAATTTCATGATATGGTGAATTTCTAGGAGGCCCAAATTAAGATGTATCAGAAGAACACTTGGATCAGATATAAGTCTGCATAAGAATTTTCTCACTTTACATTTTATAACATATTTTTGTATCACTGATGAATGTTAATGTAGAGGAAAATAGTGTTAATAATTACGAGTATGGGGTGCTTTGTGTTGATATCTAATATTTAGGTGTGTTTGATTTAGTGTTGAACTTTGATTTGTAGGTGTTTGTGTGATTGCATATTTTTATGCTTGTGTGTCTGTATTTGCTTAATTAAGCCTATTTAGGATTGATGATTGTTGGTTTGTATCGAACTATTGTACAAGTTTGTGTGTTTAAATTATGTTTATGAGTTTGTTATTTGGTATTAGTGGGCTTGAATCGTTTGGCTTGTTCGTATTTAGGAATTGTGTGATTGTGCAAATGAACTTTAGGAGAAGTTTGGAAGATGTTAAAATTATCAAAATGATGATGAATCAAGTAAATTAAGGTTTGAAGGCCTTAGGTTTACTGCGCTTTTATTTAAAAAATTAAAATTGGGTACTGGTGTCTAGGCGCCAAAAGTTGGCTCCTTAGTGCCAGTTTCCCAAGAACAGGGAGCCTAAGCTCCAAAATCCGATGCCTAGGTACCAAACCAGTTGAACCTCAATTTTACTGCAGAAACCACGGTTCCACACCATTTTCTTCCTTCAAACTTCTTCCTTCAACTCATGAAAGCACTTCCTAAGGCTTCTCTTACTTCGCGATTCTTGTCAATTTAAAGCCTAAAAATGTTGGATTTCTTCTTCTTCGAATGAGATCTATAATTTCCCATAGAAATTGTCTCATTTCACCATAGATTTCTTCCACATTGTGGAAATGCCAAAAATCTTGAATTTTTGAGAAAATTAGTGAAAAATCCATGGCAAAGAGCTTCTTAGTTTGGAAAAAGTGTGTAAGAGCTTATAGAATATGCATTTGGAATTTATTTGGATTTTCATTCAATTTTTGTTAGATTTTTTATGCTTCTAAAACAAAGAAGGGGAAAGGACAGGAAACTTTTGATCATAAGAGATTCATTAGACTCAAAGCTCAGGATCATTATAATGATATTCTCATGACAAAGAAGTTGATTGCAGAATGAAGCTTTGCTAAGCCAGGAGGTTCTTTGGAAAATTTGATGGTGGCACGACACTGGGAAAGTTTCTGCTACTTCATTGCAGTAGAGTTATTTCAGTGCTGCATGAATTTTATGCTAACCTCCCTCAAATTTTGTATGAATCTGTAATAGTCAAGGAGAACCATGTCTACTTCACTTCAGGGCATATTAATGTTTTATACTTGTTGTCTGATGTTTCTGATTGCTATTATTCTAACCGATGGAAGGGGAGCTTGGAAGATAAAAAATGAACACAAGGTAAATTTTTCTTCTTCTCAGATGAATGCACAATCTAAGGCATGACACTATTTCATCTCTACTCATCTTATTTCTACAAACCATTTGAGTGAAGTGGCCAGGTAGAGAGCCACTTTAAACTTTTGCATTTAGAGGATGAAACCTATACAAATTGGCCTCTCTTATTTACAATAATATTATCACTTCTTTGAGATGAGGTGTTGTAGGAGGCCTTAGAAACCCTTCCCACAATTTTACTTTATGCTAGCAATCATATGTAAGTTATGAGAAATGGGAAGAGCTATTGTAGCCACTAAAGCCTATTGGACAGGCCATTAAATGCGATACAGAGAACTGGAGCTAGATCTTTTGATATTCTTTCTACTTCTAGGGCTTCTACCTCCCGTACATCTTCTCGTCCTATTGTTACTTTAGATAGGGTGTAAGAATTACAAGATGATATATCATTTGTACAAAGTAAATTACAGGACATTGATGATCTTTTTGAACACTTCGATTCTTATCTCAAATAGAAGAGTGATTACAAGGAAGGTTTCCATACCTCTCTTATAAAATTTCTCAGTAAGATAAGATTGTGGAATTTCCTTCTTATCCATAGTATATAAGGTTTGAGCATCGCAGTCCTATGTAGGAAGAAGAAGATGAGTATTAGTTTAATTTTTACTCTGGATGTACTTAGCATTCCTTATCACTTATGGATTTATTATTGTAATTTTGGGTATTATCGTGTACTAAATTTTATGTTGTTTGTTACTATGGCTTGGTAGATTCTGTACTTGTTGATTTGTTACACTTCTATTTACTTTTGCTCCAGATCATGTATAGTATTGCCTATGAGCTAGAGTAGATATTTTACTTTGAAATTTTCATGCTATAAATGTAGATTTAAGATTTACTACTGCTAAGTCCCTATTTTTACTACTTGTACCTGCACAATTTTCATGTTTAGAACCATGTGATAGATAATTATTCTATTAATTGTTTCTCTCTTCATATTTATTTTGTACTAAAATGTTTGAATCTGTTTGGAAACTTAAGTTTGGGGGAGGGAGAAAAACTTTTACAAACTAAGCTTTATTTGCCGTTAATAGAATATATTTTAAAATTATTTTGAAATAACCTAGGGTATGTGGTGTTATCTTTAGAGAACTATATTTTTTATTCTATGAATGTTATAGTAGACTTACGTTAAAATTTTTGATAATAAGGAGTAGTTCTAGAGTTAAGCTATTTGGTATAAAAGAATAGGGATATGCTTTTACTATTTGTCATAGGAAATACTGTATTTTTGAAACACTAAGAATTTTAGATTTAAACTTTAAAAAGAATTGAGACTCCATGAATAATCATTTTTAAACTAATAAACATGATAAAGTAAATAATTTTCATAAGTTTCTAACTTTAGGAGGAGAATAATGAAGTTCAAAATCATTAAAGGCTATCCAGATATAGTAATCCTCATAAAAAGAGTAAGGATTAAAAGGATCCTAACAGAAAAGAAAAGAAAAGAAAAAAAAGGGTAAAAAGAAAATATGTGAAGAGAAGCACGACGAGATGCCAAATTAAAAATTGGCTTCACTTCAATAATCTTAAGGGAATAAAATTAATTAGAATTCTGAGCTTATTATCAATTCTAAAGGTATTAGTTAAATCTTTACTAATGGAGTTCTCATATAATTCTATCTTTTAATTCTTCTAGGATTCCTAAGTGTGACAAACTACAATTACTTTTGAAAAAAATTGAAAATTAAAATTCTTAACTGGATTACTGGATACTCTTATACCCTAGTTCTGAACTGAGTTATTGATTTTTTTTTTAAAGTTTCATTATCACCTTTATGAGGCAAAACTATAGGAATCTTTAAAGAAACCAACTGTCATAAGTTAAAGCATTTATTTTATAAAATAAAAGAGTTACTTGAGGACAAGTAACATTTAAGTTTGGGGGAATTAACATGCCTACAAATGTGCTATTTTTATTTATAAATTTTATATTCATTTTTAATTATATTGTACTTTAACAGAAGGTATTTTGCTTGTTTTTGATTGCATGTACAAGGGATAGAGTTTTTTTTTAGAAATAAAAAGCAAAATGGGGTCAAATGGAGCAAAGGAGCACAAAGTGAACTAGGGCATAGGCACCCGCTTTCGACACCCAACCCATACGTGAAAATAGAGAGTTAGGTGCCATGGCGTCGAGATTATGCACCTAGGCTCCAGGTAATTATATTGGGCTTCTAGAAGGTTGGCGCCTAGGCGCCCAAGCACTGAAATCAGTTTTGATTTTATGCATTGAATTTGGACAAATTTTGGAGAGGCATCTAAGGTGAATCTTATAGATTTCAAGAGTTATTTTAAAATGAGTCAAGAGGTGCTCAAAAAATGGTGTGTGAAGGGGGGTTGGTGTGAAGGAGAGGCTTTTTCGGTGGTGTGTGTGTGTGTGTTGGAGTGAAATTGTAAGGAGAGTTGAGAAATCATCAAAGGAGCTTCAAAAGATTTGCTTGGGGAGAAGTTTAAAATAATTACTTTATATTTTTGTTTGAGTTTTGTTTATTGTGCAAACCTGAATTTTAATATAAATCATGTTTTGTTATGTTATTCTCATGAGATCTGAGTAGTTTTCTTTATCTTTCTCATTGCAATAAGAATTAATCATGTGTAGGATTAGAATTGTTTAAAATTTTTTTTATTTCATTATTGTGTTGATTCACTACTTTGTACTTAATTTAAATATTCAATCTGACCAATTGTTATGTTAAAACTTATTGTGAATCCATAATGACCCGGGAGGGCTATGTATTCATCAACTACTAATGATCATATTAATCTTGTGCGTGATAAGGTAGCACAATAGTTATTACAAATAGATAGAGAGATAAATTTTGATGGGTGTAAATTGTTTATTTTAGGGTGACAGTCTAAAACCTGAACCAATTTAATCTAGATTTTGGAACTTAAATATCGATTAGTCCTAAAGAGAGCGCACAGTGGGTAATCTAGAGTGACAAGCTAGAACCTACCCAACATAACCTAAGATTTAAGAACTTAACTCTAGGTTAGCTAATGTTCGTTATAAACTAGGAAGAGGATAAAGAATTTGTATGCTCTTGTTTGTCACAAAACCTCATTTAAACTTAATATTTGATTCAATTTTTCTAAAATTTTCACCATGAATAGTGATTTTTCAGTTAGATCATGAATGTGCTCAAAATACATGGTGAAAATCACAAATTTTTTTATAGAAGTGAAGCTCTTACCTCAAGAAGATCAAATTTAACAGATTTTGCTTGAATTCACCAAGAAATCTTCAAAATAGGTGATGCCCTAGCCTAACACTTACAAAAAATCGAAGGTTGAAGATGAAGTTGGGAAAAAAATGGAGATTTTTGGACCCAAAATTCACTTAAAACCATTCAAGAACCGGTTTTAAGGAACTGACGCTTAAGCACGAATGGTTTGGCGCTTAGACGCCAGTCTATCGGTTTAGTCAATGCTTAAGCGCAGGATTTGGTGCTTAGGCGCCAGTGCACAATTTTTTATTTTTTCCATTTAAGTGAAATACACTCTATCCTAAGTTAACCAAACCTCTATGGTCTCAAGAACATTTTATATACTATTTTCTTCCCTCTTGCTTTCTTCAACTCAAAATTTCACCAATTTAAGCTAATTCGATTCACCAATAAATACACAAAATTTTTCAAAAACACAACACTTATATTCATTCACAAATGATTACAAACATTTTTAAAAACATAAATTCTCAATCCAAATAATCTTGGAAGAGAAAATTCCTAACATAGACTCTAAACAAACTTAACACATAAAAACACTTTAAAACACTATTAACATTAACAAACAACATTAAACACACAAACACTAAAGATAAGCACTAAATCACAAAATTAATTCCATTCTCTAATCGATGGAACAAATTATGGCCAATTTTTAGTCTCTCATTCAACATTTGGTATGTATATCTGAAATAACGGATGATGATTAGTAACACTGGTTGAATCTTCTTCAATCCACTTGTTCTTCATATACATGGCCTTGTCTGCTTCTTCGATAAAACTGGTATGGCTAAACTGCATCTTTAGTTGCCATCCCATATGATCTAGATGTGTGTTAACTTCCATCACTTTTGCTTCAATTGAAGTCACTTTAGCCTCAATTTTAGTGATCTTCTTCGTTATTCCTTCAATACTAACGGCTAGAAAATTGTTATTCATCTCTTGCGTACTCTAACTAATAAACTTCTTTCTAATTACTTCCTCCTTCTTCAAATCACTTCCCAAGGAGACATTTTTCACAACTCTCACTTTTTCACTTAGAATATAGGGTAAAATGAAGGTGTGATGAAATTTCTCCTCATACACCCTTTATTTATAGGCTCTAAATCCTTCCTAAAAGTCCTAGGCACATCTTAGAACTGCTCTTACATGTTCAAGCCAACCAATTTGCAATTAGAACTTCTAGAAACCAAAATTCGCTCATGTTTTTTAACTGTCACGCTTAAGCGTCGGGTCTTGGTGCTTAAGCGCTAGTGTTTAATTTAGCACAGGTCAACTTAACATCCAAACTTTCGTTCTACATGTCTAAGCCATCTTTTATGGTCTTAAAATTATCACTAACTTAACATATAATCAAAATACTACCATAATTTTCTAAATCACACACAACAACATAACAATAAAAATAAATACACAAATAACTATGGGGTGCCTCCCATAGAGTGGTTATTTTTATGTCATCAGCCCAACGTAACCAGTGCTTATTCTGGTTGCACCTACATCAGAAAATCATTTAATTTAAGTTGGTCACCTACAAAGTAGGGCTTCATCCTGTGTCCATTCACTTTGAATATTTTATTAGTCTTAGGATCTTTAATATTCATAGCTCTATAAGGATAAACTTTCATCACAACAAATGGGTCCATCCACCTAGACTTAAGTTTGCTTAGAAATAATCTTAACCTTGCATTATAAAACAAAACTTGTTACCCTTGCTGAAAATTCTTAGTCAGAATCCTTTGACCATGCCACATCTTCATCTTTTCTTTATAAATCTTAGCACTTTCATAAGATTCATTCCTTATCTCTTCAAGCTCATTTAATTATACTTCTCACCAGCATCTTTTAAATTATAATTAAATTCTTTAATCTCCCAATATGTTTTATGCTAAATTTCAACTGGTAAGTGATACACTTTCCCAAATATTAGCCTATATGGGGACATTCCTATAGGAGTTATGTATGCAGTCCTATAAAGCTGACCAATCCCTTTTAGTTGGACTTATAGTTTTTTCCAATATTATTTTAATTTCACGATTGGATAATTCAGCCAAACTACTTGTCTAAGAATGATAAGCAGTAGCAATTCTATGGTTAAAATGATATTTCCTTACTAATTTCTCCATTATTGCATTTCTGAAATGACTTCTCCCATCAGTTATGATCACTCTTGGCATCTCAAATATACAAAATATATTCGTTCTTAAAAACTTTGCAACACTTTGAGCATCACATCAAGGTAAAGCAATAACTTCTATCCATATGGTTACATAATCTACTACTAACAATATATATAACTTTCCGAAAGATGGTATAAATGATCCCATGAAATCTAATCCCCAAACATTAAATTTCTCAACTACTAACACATAATTGAGGAACATCTCATTCCTCCTAGAAAAATTGCCTACTCGTTGACATCGATCACAAGTTTTCATATAAGCATTAACGTCACTAAAGATTGTAGGCCAATAAAATCCAGATTGTAAAATTTTGTAGGTTGTTTTATCAACACCAAAATGTCCTCTAAAATTAGAATTATGACATTTTTGGATAACTTCATAAGTTTCTTCTAAAGGCACACATCTTTGAATAATAAGATCCTTTCCTTGTTTATATAAAAATGGGTCATCCCAAAAACAAGTCTTAGCTTCGGATAAAAATTTCCTCTGCTATTGTTATGTCATTCCATAGGGTATAATTTCACTAACAATGAAGTTCACAATGTCTGCATAACATGGAACACACAACTCATTAATATTGAATAATTTTTCATCTAGAAAATGTTCATTAATCTCTTTTTAAAATAGACTGGTTTTTCTAATTCAAGTCTGGACAGATGATCAACAATTTGATTCTCAGCTCCCTTCCTATCTATCAAAGTCAAATTCTTGCAAAAGAAGAATCCATCGTAGGAATCTAGGTTTTCCATCCTTCTTTTTCATTAAATATTTAATAGTATCATGGTATGTATGCACAATACATTTTGTTCCAATCAAGTATGATCTAAATTTATCAAAAGCATATACTATAGCTAATAACTCTTTCTCAATTGTTGTATAAATAAATTGAGCTTCATTAAGAGTTCTGCTAGCATAGTAAAGAACTTTGAAAATCTTATCATGCTTTTATCCTAAAACAGCTCCAATATCATAATCACTATCATCACACATTAATTCAAAATATTTTTTCCAGTCTGGTGCAATAATAATTTGTGTAGTGTCTAATTTTTCTTTTAATAATTCAAAAGCTTTTAGGACCTCTTCATCAAAATTAAAAATTATATCTTTTTCAAGTAAATGGCACAGAGGCTTAGCAAATTTTGAAAAGTCTTTAGTATATCCCCTATAGAAACCAACATGTCCTAAAAAACTCCTATTCTCCTTTACACTTTTTTGGTAAGGTAAATTAGTGATCACTTGAATTTTTACAGGGCCTACTTCCATATCATTTTCTAAAATTTGATGTAAAAAAACTATTCCTCCTGCTACCATTTATTGACGTTTTTCTCAATTAAGGATTAAATTTGTTTCTTCATAGTGCTTAAGAACTTTTGATAGATGTTATAGACATGAGTCAAATGAATTTCCAAACACTAAAAAATCATCCATAAAAACCTCAATTCCTTTTTCAATTAAATCACAAAAAATAGCCATCATAAACATTTAAAATGTAGTAGGTGCATTACATAAACCAAAGGCATTCTTCTAAAAGCAAATATACCATAAGAACTGGTAAAATTTATTTCATTTTGATGCTCATGAGCTATTTATATTTAGTGATAATCAATATATCCAACTAGAAAATAAAAGTATTTATGCCCAGCTAGTCTATACATCATCTGATCTAGAAATGATATTGGGAAATGATCTTTCCTTGTAGCGAGATTTATTTTTCTATAATCAATGCATATTTGACATCTTGTAACTTGTCTTGTTGTTTTTAACTCATTAGGTTTATTCAAAGTTACAGTCACTCCTCCTTTCTTAGGAACGAAGTGAATTGGACTAACCCATAAATTATCTAAAATAGGGTAGATAATTTCAGCATCTAACCAATTTAAAATTTCTTTCTTAACAACTTCTTTCCTAACAAGATTCAATCACCTTTGAGGATCAGCCTTGGGTTTTCAGTTCACTTCCATATGAATTTTATACATACAAATTAAATGACTGATTCCTTTTATATCAACAATTATCCATCCAAAGGCTTTCTTATAATTCTTTAAAATTTTCATCAAACTATCTTCTTCTTCAGTAGTTAATTTTTAGGAATTTATAACAGATAATGTAGAGGAATTGCCTAAAAAGGCATACTTCAAATGTTCAGGAAGCAACTTTAACTCAAGTTCAATGGGTTTTTCAATCGATGGACAAAAAGATGTATCTTTTTTTCTTTTGTGTCCAAAACTTCAAAATTTTCTCGAACATAACTTGAATCTTCCATATATAAATCTTCATGTTGATCTAATTCCTCTTCTTTCTTGTGTTCCAACTCTTTCATCTCAGCTTTATCTTCATAAGTTGTTTTGAAAGGACATTCACTTAAATATCTTATCACATCCATTCTACAACATTCATCATCTTTACCTTTTGTAGGGGTACTTCATTGATTTGAAAATATTTAATGTAACTGTTTGTCATTGACCTACATAGTTAATTCTTTTTTTCTGTACATCTATCATTGCTTTTCCATTGACTAGGAAAGGTCTCCCCAAAATGATAGGTATCTCTTTATCTTCCTCCATATCTAGCATAATGAGAAAGGTCTCCCCAAAATGATAGGTATCTCTTTATCTTCCTCCATATCTAGCACAATGAAATCAACAGGAATGATCACTTTCACTAGGACATCTTCTATAACTTTTTTAAGATAAGTTATTGATCTATCTGCTAACTGCAGAGTTATAGTAGTAGGGGTTATTTCTTCTAATCCCAATCTTTTAAATATTGATAATGACATAAGGTTGAAGCTTGCTCCTAAATCACATAAAGCTTTCCCATAAAATCTGTCTCCTATTGCACATGGAATTGCAAAGCTACCAGGATCTTCAAGCTTTTCTAGAAGTTTCTTTTAAATTATAGCATTGCACTCCTCACTAAGTGCAACAGTCTCATTATCTTCAAACTTCCTTTTTCGTTAAGAATATCTTCATAAACTTTTTATAGCTTGACATTTGTTCTAAGGCTTCAGCAAATGGAATGTTAATTGTAAGCTTCTTAAAAGTTTCTAAAAATCTTGAAAATTGCTTATCTAATCTTTTTTGTCAAAGCTTCTGAGGAAATGGAGGTGGTGGTCTTTCCAAATCAACTTTAATGGAGAAATAAATCTCTCTGAACCTTTCGAAGCATCCTCTTTTGGTTCTTCAATCTCTTCTCTCTCTACTTCAGTCTCCTTTTGAACTCTACCTTCCAATTCTCTTCCACTTCTAACTTGAATGGCTTTTACTTGCTTTTTATTCTAGTCTTTTGGATTTATTTCTGTATTACTAGGAAGTGTCCCTTTGAATCTATTACTTAATGAATTTGCTATTTGTCCAAGTTGATTCTCAATATTGCTAATTGTAGCTCCTTGACTTTATAACTGATTTCTCCTTTGTAACACCGATTCTTCTATAGACAGCTTCTTCTCCTTGAATTGTGAATTAATGTTAAAACATGGAGGATAAGTAGGTCTATATTTACTATTCCCTTGATTGTTCCAGTTTCCCAATGGGTTTACTTGATTGTTCCCCCATTGCTGATTATTATCACCCGTAGTATTATTTCAATTAAAGTTGGGATGGTTCTTCCAAACTAGGTTATAATAATTTGAATATGGGTTATTCTGCATGTTATTTATGGCATTCAATGTTTCTAATGAAGCTTGAGAATCTACCATTTGGCCTAATGAATTCTCTTCAATCATGGAAATTGGTTGAGAAAAATTCATTCCAATTTGGTCTAACTTCCTTGAAATTGCAACAACTTGATTTGCTAACATGGAAAAAGCATCAGTTTCATGAACATTGGATACTTTCTTAAAATTTACCCTCTCCAAAGACCATTGAAAATTATTGGTAGCCATCTTATCTATTAAAGCATAAATGTCATTAAATGGTTTTGACATCAATGAACCACCAGCGGCGACATCGATAATAGATCTAAGAGATCCAACTAATCCATTGTAAAATGTTTGAATTATTAGCCAATCTGGTATATCATGGTGTGGAAACTTTCTGAAGAGTTCTTTAAATCATTCTCATGCCTCATAATTAGATTTCCCTTCAAACTGAATAAAAGATGTAATATCATTTCTAAGCTTTGCAGTCTTTGATGGTGGAAAATATTTAGCAAGGAATTTCTGTGCTAAATTACTCCAAGTTCTGATAGATCCAGGTGATAAGAAATATAACCATATCTTAGCCTTATCCCTCAATGAAAAAAAAATAATCTAAGTATTATAGCATCATCTGATACACCATCATATTTAAATATATCACACAATTTTGGAAAATTGGCAAGATGTAAATTTGGATCTTCAGTTGGTGCTCCCCCAAACTGATTATTTGATGTAGATTTAAGCTCAAATTAATTAGCCACTACAGTAAGTTTTTGAATACTATAATGAAGTTCATAATAATATCAGGTTTAAGTTCAAATGAATTAGTCACTACAGTAGGTTTTTGAATACTACAATGAAGTTCAGGGTTTAAGCTCAAATGAATTAGCCACTATAGTAGTTTTTTGAATAATACAATGAAGTTCATCCACCATAGAGTTAGCTTAATCTCTTAATGGTCTAAACTCTTCAACATTTTGATTATTTTGATTTGCCATTTCTTGAAAATTTTTAGTAATTTTTAATTTTTTAATTTTTCTAATAGTTCCTTATAATTCAAAATCGTAAGGCACAAATGCTGCAGAACCTGAACTACACATACATTACTATAAAATAAAATAAAATAAAATAAAGCAAAAAATAAAAACACACAAACAAAAACTTTATATAAAAACAACACTGTTCTTAAAATAAATCTTAAAATTTAAATAAGACTTACTAAAAATTTTATTATCCAAAAACTTATTTTTGAAAATTTTTCCAAATTACTAATAATTATTTTCCTTGCTTCCCTAGCAAAGGCGCCAAGAACTTGGTGTCGATTCTTCAATATATATAGAAGTAAAATGTGATATATGCAATTAATTTCCTTAATATATGTTCTTATTCTGTAGCATCTGCATTAAACTTGATCCAAAGCAAAGGCTAGTTAAATTTTTCACTATGAAACAAATAAGAATGCAGTTACAATATTTCAATATGGGATGCTACGCAAGTATACATATCATTATCAAGTAATATAAAACATTTCTGATTAAGTCTCGAATATCAAACCCATGGAAATGATTAGTTTTAGATGACAAAATACTTAGCAATTTATATTCTTACTCAAACTTAAGATGCTAAACTAAGAGTGAAAGTTTGATTCTTTTTGTAATTTCGTTGAATTGAAAATAAAGTAAGCAACTAATTAACTTAGCTAAAATACTAGAAAGATGAAGGCAATATAAGTAAAAGATCTTTCTCTTTATCATGAATCAGTGATAAATATGGAAATTTAGTTTTGGAAGTATACTAAATTTGTTGTGCCAAATAGGAGCAATAATATTCTTTACCCTTACTAGAGATGCTATAAAGAACATTGGTTAATCTATAATTTGAATAGTCTTGAAGACTAGCTAGTCATGAAAGATACTAGCTCTCACTCTAGAGTTCCCTCTTCTCCCTCCACTTGGGGGCTAACATCTCGTATTAAAATCTAAAACTATAAATCAAATTGGGGGCATTAGCCTGTCACTCTAAAGTCCTCTAATTCTATACCCTTTAAAATATATTTCCCTATTTATTTGCACTCAACCCATGAATTACATTCTCATTCATGAAATCAATATGTGATTTGAACCATTTGTTGACTGAGACAATACTATCTCGGATCTTACAAATTCTCACTACATGTATTATCATCTTAATTGGCCAAATCAAGAAGTAAATGAAGTGCAAGGTCTTGAATCATCACAACTTCTTCCAACATTGAAGACTATTACGTCACACAACTTCCTTTAAACATTTAATCACTTATGATTTTAGGGAAAAAGATAAAGAAAACTACTCAGAATTTATGAAGAAAGTACAACCACATAAGATTTTAAAAATAGAAATCATGCACACAAATAAGAAATCCAAATTAAAAACCAAGTGTAGTCACAAAAATAAACACTTATCTCAAATTATCTTCACCAATGTCTTGAAGTTCCTTTGAATTCTCTTCCTTCTCTCGCAATACAAACTAACACTCAAAATAAAATAAAATAAAACAAAGTGGCCGGCGGCGGTGGAATATATGTGAACTATTGGTGGGTGGTTTCTAGCCTCTCTCCTGGAAAATCTAAGTTTTTTCTTATAAAAATCCAAGCGGTGCCTTGGTGTCTCTTCAAAAAGGAGTCTCCATTCAATGAATCTTCTAGAAGTTGTCTCCTCGTAAGCCAACTGAATGAATTTTTGTGTCCATGGGCTATTTCCCATGTTTTTATCAACGGTTACCTCAAAGACCTCTTGAAAATTCTGCTCCAATTAATATTTCTTAAAATAACTAACTTTGGCGCTTAAGCGCAGGGTATCTGGAGCATAGGCGTGGAGCCTCTAGCACTTTTGCGTAGATCTGGGTGCTTAAGCGCCCCAGTTTATTTTGCACATTTTTTCAGTTTGCTTCAAATTTGACCCTTTTCACTTCTTTTAGCATTTTACATTCATTTGATTGTACCTACAAGAAAAACACAAAAATACTTTTCATTAAAACGTAATATTTCAAAAATAGGTATACAAATGTGTATAAAAATACTATATATTTTAGGTGCATCACTTAGTAGGTCAGCTTGATCAAGAGCTCATCCCACAGTGGACAGACAGACAGTTTTTTTTGTGTCACTTTTTGTACTGCGTCACAGCAGCATATATGATATGTACTCTACATGTGAGGTTTTAGATGTATTCGACATGATTGTCTCTTTTGATACTTTTAGCATGTATTCGGTCTGTAACACATATTTGAAGCAGATTAATGAAATTTCCTTCAGATTTCAACATATTTGTCAAATTTCCCTTTTGTATGATGGATAAAAGCCACAGAACCATACGTTGGTTCTAAACTACGATGAACAGATAACTAAATAATTTAAAATTTTTTTATAATAACAAAATTTGAATAAAATATCCTTTTGAAAAAAAAATCAACCAACAAAAATTAAATTTTGATAATTAAATTTGATCAAGACAACAAAAAAATGAATTTGCTTGAGGTTTTTTCTCTCGAGTTTGAGGTTTCTTACTCTTCACTTGCATAGCACGACTATCCTCATCGACACCAACTCCTGCTCATTCCCACAAAGTCATTTACTCCTCACAGATCTCTTCAATCTTTTGGCTCCACTGCCCATCTATACTTTTAGAGTAGGCTTTGATGTCCTATTCCCATCTTTACTTTCAGGGTAAGCTTTGACGTCCTATTCCCATCTTTACACTTTTGAAGTAGGCTTGGATGTCCTATTCCCATCTTTACACTTTCAGAGTAGGCTTTGATGCCTTATTCACATCTTTACACATTCGGGGTAGGCTTAAAAGTCCTATTTCAGGGTAGGCTTAGATGCCCTATTCCCATCTTCACCTTCAGGGTAGGCTTAAACGTCCTATTCTCATTTCCACCATCGGGGTAGACTTTGACGTCTTATTCTCATGTTTACACTTTCAGAGTTGGCTTTGACGCTCTATTCCCATTTTCACCTTTGGGCTAGGCAAAGATGTCCTATTCCCATCTCCACCATCGAGGTAGGCTTTAACATCCTATTCCCATCTTTACACTTTTGGAGTAGGCTTTGACGCCCTATTCCCATTTTTACACATTCGGGGTAGGCTTGGATGTCCTATTCCCATCTCCACCATTGGAGTAGGCTTGGATGTCCTATTCTTATCTTCACTCTTTTAAAATACGTTTGGACATCCTATTCCCATCTTTACACTTTCGGAGTAGGCTTAGATGTTCTATTCCCATCTTTACACCTTTGGGGTAGGCTCATACATCCTATTCGAGGTAGGCTTAGATGTCCTATTCCCATCTTTACACTTTTGGAGTAGGCTCAGATGTCTTATTCACATCTTTACACTTTTGGAGTAGGCTTAGACGTCTTATTCCCATCTTTACACCTTCAAGGTAGGCTCAGATGTCCTATTCCCACCCTTACTTTAGGGGTAGGCTTAGACGTCCTATTATCATCTTCACTTTTGGGGTAGGCTTTGACATCCTATTCCCATATTTACATTTTTGGAGTAAGCTTGGATGTCATACTCCCATCTTTACACTTTTGGAGTAGGCTTAGACGTCCTATTCCCATCTTTACACCTTCAAGGTAGGCTTAGAAATCATATTCCCATCCTTATCATCGAGTTAGGCCTTAACGTTCTACTCCCATCCTTACATTCCAGGTAGGCTCTGACGCCCTATTCCTTTTCCTGCGCTTGTCTTTTCCGCTCAATCCGGTTTCCTAGAGCATAATTTCACCTTCTTAAAATTTTAAATTGAAATCCCAACTTTCTTTGATATATTTAATTTGAATCGGGTCTTCACTGGGACTACAAGTTTGCCTAACAATTGTCCCTAAAATCTCCTTTCTTTTCCCAAGCGAGGGTATCTGTTACTCCACAGAGGAAACAACTGTCACTCAATTTTGCTCTTCATTCTACGTCTATGGACTTAGAAGTCTGTGTTGGTTTTATTGATCTCGTCGGTCAATGCCAATACGAGCAGCGTGCTTGTCCGACACACCACATCTATTGGGGATCCATTTGTTGACCTCACTTTTGATTGAGGTCTAGCTTTTTCCTCTTTAGTAGCCTAGGATCTAGCCATAGGACTTTCCTTTTGAATACTCCTAAACAACTAGAAAAGGAATCATCACCATTAGAAGTTTCAAACTCTTCTCTGCTCAACTTGAAGTTCCACATATTATTTCTGATCTCTATCACTTGGTAGGTGGGATCAATATGGGTGAGCTCAAGGAGAGTCCCCATAGGATTGCTTGGCCTTAGAGTTGACCCTAGGTGATGGTCTGGAGCTAGTTCACTCACTTTTACTCACATTCACCCATAACCCTAAACCAAAGCTTGTTGACTTTGATTCTTGATCTTTTGGGAGACTCATGTATATGGTCCCATAGACCCACTAGCCCTAGGCTAGGGTTAAGATAAGACCAGTACATAGAGAACCCAAATGGAGATTCCATTGGTCCATGGCTCAAATAAGGTGGTTGGCACCCCACTTTCACCAAAATACCAAACTTAGCCTTTTTCCCCCAAATCTAACCAACTTACCAAAATCCCCCAAACCCCAAATTTGACCAGAATTCTCAAACTTACCCAAACTACACAAGTTTATCCAAAAATCATCTCAAACCATTTGAAACTACCCAAATTGCCCAATACTTCCCAAAATTGCCAGAAATACCAAAATGCCCCTAAATTTGCCAAAATTACAAAAATAACCTTGAAGGTCCAAACTTCACCAAAACTAATTTGATCAATTTGACCAACTTTGACGAAAAGCCCCAAATTGCCCTTATAGGCCTAATTTCCCCAAATGCACCCTAATTGCCCATCAATTTGACCCCAATTTCCCCTAATTTCAATTCTAAATTCAAATTCATCATGATCAAACTCAATTCAAACCAAATCCAAGTCCAAATGACCCACATTTGAGTCCAATTTCAACCCAAATCAAAAAGCCCCAATTTGGCCTAAACCAAATCCCACTCAATTGAAGGCCCAAATCTTTCCAATTGCCTCAATTATGCATCATAAACTCTTTGAAACATATCCACACACCAAATTGAACCCTCAATTGACCTTGTTCAAGCTTCAATTTCACTCAATTTCAACCCAAATACAAAATTCCCAAATTTTGCCCCAATTTAGCCATGTGCCCAAATTCCTCCAAATTGAATGCTAAATTGGGGCACCAAAATTGAATGCTGAAACATTTCCACACCCAAATTGGCACCTAATTAATTCTGAGAAATCTTCATGACATTCCCCTAAACCATTTTGAACTCTCAATTTTGACTTAACCCAACTCTAGCCCAAACTAAACCGAAGTCTATCCCAACATCACCAAATTGATCAAATGCCTAAAATCCCTCAAATTGAACCTCCAAATCAATTTAAAATCACTCCAAATCTTTAATAAACCCCTCATGACAATCATCCACACAAAAAGGATCAATTAATTCGGCTCAATGTCATGGCTAGCCTAACCTAAACCCAACAACAAGAATATTTAACCCAAATTGAATCCATGAACCAAAATTGACCAAGCCATGCCAAAATGACCAAAGTAATGACACCACAACCACCATATAGATCCAAGTAACCAGGCTAGACCCACCTAGCCCACCCTATAGAATTCATGGACCAATGGTCCCTTGATTTAGGGGATTTTATCCTTTTTTGGGCCTAAACCAAGAAATATTTGCCATCATACCAAACCATTAGGGGTTAATCATAATTAAACCTTTCCCTGGCTCACCTGGCTGCTTGATCACCTCCCATAATCTAACCAGCCACCCTAGTCATCAGAAAACCACAAAAGCGAGAGCCACCTTGCTCAAATTCAAACCCAAGCTGGCCAGCTCCAGTTGGCTTTGACACATTTCATCCCTCCACATAAGCAATTAATTGAACCCAAATTGAAGCCCTGAGCTTCACCCCAAACTCCTCTATTTAAACAACCACGTTCACAACAAAAGGACTGATGATCAAAATCCTTGGAGAAACTTTGTCAAAATCTCGCCAGAGTCTCTCCAAGAACTCCTCCACTCAAGCTCACCATTTTTCCCTGCTGGTTCCCCCCTGTGAGAGCCCAATTTTGAGCTCAAAATTTCAGCTCAAACTAGGATAGAATTCTCCACACCTCCACAGTCCACCAAACTCCAATTAATTGTGCACACACCATCTCCACGGTGAGAGGAGTTGATTCCCCATGAAAGCTCCATCCTAAACAGCCTCTAACATAGCTTTAGACAAACACCTTAAATCAAGTTTGATTGAAACCATATCTAGACAATACACCAGGGCCTAGAACATCATTTGAAGATTCGTTGGATCCATTCAAAGTTGCCACAACCATCTGATTAAGGCCTTCCCTTTCAGACAAAGAAGGGGGAGTGGGAAGAATTGATAGGTACATTTTTAAGTTATTGTATTTACTTTTTTGTACCTCTTATTTCTTGCATGCATGCTTAACATCACCCTGCTTTTCAAACAAAAAAAAACCAAAACTAAAAAATTAAACGAGATAAAATTCATCACCACAACAGTCAAAATATATGATAACTCAAAATTTAATCACAAACAAAACAAAACAAAATTTATAACTAAATTAAAACACCTATATTGGATAATCAGTAATCCCTCGGAGGAGCTAACCTACAGTTGCTAACAAGATTTCCCAAGATCTAAATAAAAGTATGGAACTCATTAAATTGAGTTTAGTAAATTCATTTGGATTAAGTGAATTCGAAGAAAAATGGTAGTGCCAGAACGAGGGAATCGTAGAATCCTAATCGGTGTCACTCTAATTAACATTAACATTTCCCATAATATTTAAATAAACATAACCTTAGGAAGGATTTGATTTGACATCAGGACTTGACACATTAGAAAACTGAAACCCGCCACAATGAAGAGCTTGGAACTAGCATTGTGAGTAGCACGACCATCTTCAAAAGCAAACATTTCTACATCAGCTAAACTATTATTTAGAGTTAAACAACAAGCCATAGGACATCAAGGTTGTCTGCCTAGTGTGACATAAATCCTAAACTTTTTTTAGGCTTTTGTATGGCTCTGCTATAAAATATAAGCCTTAACCTGTTTTAGGATTCTGATGTTGTCGTATGTAATGACCTAAATCCTCACATCTTCCAGGCTATTTGTGTGATCGTTTCACAATGAATGTAAGCCCTAATTAACAAACTTGACACGATGAAACATTCAAATACTTCTCCTTTAAATTGAAACCAAACCATAAGATAGCTTGAGAAGTCACCGGGGTTCTCCTAAAGATCTGTGACATGCCCTAGTCTCTCTTCCTTTCGATTCCAAAAGTAAAATGTTCCAAATTTGAGTCATTCCACTTTCACACCTCTTTGTCCAATTCCTTTGAAAGGTCATATCCTTTGAAATTCTTGAAGACAATATCCCTTGATTTTTATCAAGAGTTTTCTTAAGTGACTACAGTTTTCTAAGATGTAATTAACTATAAGGATTTGCCTTTATAGAAAAAATTCAAGAACCCAACTTAATATAAATGCTATTTAATTTTTCATATTAAATAGAGGAACTTGCCAGTCAACATTAAAAATGGTTTCGCAGACCAAACAGATGTCTTATATTTCCTAGTTTATTTGATTGAGCCTCACCATCAAGCCATGTGTCTATCTTTCGAGGGGCACAAATAGCTTAAGATGCGGCGCTCTTTCATTTAAACTGTGAAAAATATGATATTTGTTGGATTTCATATTTTCTAATATATATATATATA
>JXCR01073263.1:122160-164094 GCA_002079205.1 Phalaenopsis hybrid cultivar
TATATATATATAATCTTGGCACCCGTGTAAACGAAAATTCTGTCTAATAAATGTTTTATTTTATTCTTGTTGCTGTTAAATTTCAACGCACTGATGTTTTTTCTGTCTTCTGCAAAAAAAATGTCAAGATAGAAGATGATTTTTGCTTTTAAGGGTGGCTGGAATCTCGCACTTAACGAGGAAAGGGCATCTCAGAGTGGCATCACAGACTTTGACTTGGACTTTGGTTAGATCGATGTGGACTATGAGGATCCCTCGATGGAAGTGGTCATTCGTCAAGAGAAAGAAGGGTTATCATAACTGTTAAAGATCAACACTAAAGAGGATTCCTCACTGAAGAGGAAGAAAGTGATAGCGCAACAAAATCAGATGGAAGGGACTAGTCGCCCGCCGTCCATCATAGTTGTGCCAACAGGACATCTAGTCAGTGCTGATGATGTTAGACTACCAGATGCACCGTTCAACGTAGAAATGCCAATTACCAAAAACATAGAGTTTTCCTACGTGAAGAAAAAAGACGCCTGAAAGAGGTAGAAAACTTACTTGCCCCAATTCCTGAGGGGAAAATCTACAATACTTGCTTGAGAGAAACTTCCTCTAGTTTGCCTGCCGCAGAGGACGAGTCCGAGTTTGCTATAGAGCCGACATTACCAGCAATTTTAGATGAATATTATGCAGGTTGCTCGATGTGCAATGCTAAAATATCTAGTTAGATATCAGACACAGGAGCAATTGTTGAATGCCCAGAATGTAACGTCCTCCACTTAGAGCGTTACAGCACTCTGGAGGAGTATACATCTACCGACAGTGGATTTCAGACTACTAGCCACTCAGTTGGAGAACTATACATCTCATTAGAAACAGAGACAGTGCAGACATGGATTCCTGTGGATATTGAAATGAGGGAGCGACCCCGATAATTGCAGAGGGTTACCATAGCAGAATTGGATAAGATGCGCAAGGTACAGAAAAGAGAGTTTGAATTCTATGAAGAAATTCAAGGAAAACTTGTCAATATACTGGAAGGTATGGAGCTGTACGCTAGAGTCTTCCCTGAAAGTGAAGAAAAAAGCATTCTAGAATTTGTATTCGACCTAAGAGACAGAGGTCGAACTGGTCTTCTGATGGAAAGAACTTATTCAGAACCACGAAAGTGGATGCGTGGAAAAGGTAGGATAACCATCCAATGTGGTTGTTGCTAGAATTTTACCAGGGATAGGTAAGGGAATCCCCCGGGGATATTAAGACACAATGATGTGGATCCATTTCCTCCCACAATAAAGTGGATGATAAAATGAATGGTCAGATGGAGCATGCTGCCAGCGGACTGCATTCTAAACAGTTGTATCATTAACATTTATGAAGAGGGAAACTATATTCCCCCACATATAGATCACCACAAATTTGTCAGACTTTCTTGTATGGTCTCGTTCATGAGTAAAAGTGACATTTTGTTTGGAAAAGAAATCGACGTTACCGGACTCGGTGAGTTCAGAGGATCAGTTACAATTCCACAGCTGGTGGGTTTGGTTCTAATTTTGAAGGGAAACGGAGCTGATCTAACAAAGCATTGCATCTCTGGAGTGTCACAATGTAGAGTTTCCATTACATTGAGTAGGATGGATGACAACAAGATGCCATATGGATTCCGACCGGATCAAGAATGGGAGGAGCTACAGCCATACGAGCTAAGAGATGGTTGAAACTGGAAGTACACGCAAAAAGAAATTCTTGTTTTGGAGCCTGACTTAGTAGGTCAGCTTGATCAGGAGCTCTTCCCATAGAGGACAGACAGACCGTTTGTTTTTGTGTCACCTTTTGTGTTGCGTCAGAGCAACAACTATGATTTGAACTCCGCATGTTATGTTTCAGATGTATTCGACATAATTGTCTCTTTTGATGCTTTCAGCATGTATTCAGTATGTAACACCTGTTTGAAGAAGATTAATGAAATTTCCTTCAGATTTAAACATATTTGTCAAATTTCCCTTTTGTGCAATTGATAAAAGCCACAGAACCATACATTGGTTCTAAACTACGATGAACAAAGAACAAAACAATAAAAAAAAATTTCATGATAACAAAATTTGAATAAAATATCCTTTTGAAAAAAAATCAACTGAAAAAAATTAAATTTTGAAAATATATTTTGATAATTGATAAAGACAACAAGAAAATGAATTTTCTTGAGTTTGTTTCTCTCGAATTCAAGGTTTCTTACTCTTCGCTTGTGTAGCATGACTATCCTCGTCTGCACCAACTCCTACACATTCCCACGGAGTCTTTTACTCCTCACAGATCTCTTCAATCTTTCTGCTCCACTGTCCATCTACACGTTCAAAGTAGGCTTTGATTTCATATTCCCATCTTTACTTTCGAGGTAGTCTTTGATGTTCTATTCCCATCTTTGCACTTTCAGAGTAGGCTTGGACATCCTATTCCCATCTTTGCACTTTCAGAGTAGGCTTGGACGTCCTATTCCCATCTTTACACTTTTAGAGTAGGCTTTGACGCCCTATTCCCATCTTTACACATTTGGGGTTGGCTTAGACATCCTATTCCCATCTTCACTTTCAGGGTAGGCTTAGACATCCTATTCCCATCTTTACTTTTGGGGTAGGCTTAGATGTTTTATTCCTATCTACGCCATCGGGGTAGGCTTTGATGTCCTATTCCCATCTTTACACTTTCAGAGTAGGCTTTCATGCCCTATTCCTAACTTCACCTTTGGGGTAGGCTTAGAAATCCTATTCCCATCCCCACCATCGGGGTAGGCTTTGATGTCCTATCCTCATCTTTACACTTTCGGAGTAGGATTTGACACCCTATTCCTATCTGTACACTTTCGGGGTAGGCTTAGACGTCCTATTCCCATCTCCACCATCAGAGTAGGCTCAGACATCCTATTCCCATCTTTACACTTTCAGAGTAGGCTTGGACGTCAGATTCCCATCTTTACACTTTCAGAGTAGGCTTGGACGTCATATTCCCATCTTTACACTTTCAGAGTAAGCGTAGATGTCCTATTCCCATCTTTACACCTTCGGGGTAGGCTCAAACCTCCTATTCCCATCCTTACTTTAGGAGTAGGCTTAGACATCTTATTCCCATCTTTCCACTTTCGGAGCAGGCTTGGACGTCCTAGTCTCATCTTTACACCTTTGGGGTAGGCTCAGACGTTCAATTCCCACCCTTACTTTAGGGGTAGGCTTAGACGTCCTATTTTCATCTTTACTTTTGGGGTAGTCCCATCTGTACACTTTCAGAGTGGGTTTGGATGTCATATTCCCATCTTTACACTTTTAAAGTAGGCTTAGACATCCTATTCCCATCTTTACACCTTTAGGGTAGACTCAGACGTCCTATTCTCATCCTTATCATCGGGGTACGCTTTAACGATCTACTCCCATCCTTATATTCGGGGTAGGATCTGACGCCCTATTCCCTTTCATGTGCTTGTGTTTTCCACTCAAATTGGTTTCCTCACGCATAATTTTACCATCTTAAAATTTTAAATTGAAATCCAAACTTTCTTTGATATATTCAATTTGAATCAGGTTTTCACTGGAACTACCAGTTTGCCTGACGAGTATCCCTGAAATCTCCTTTATTTTCCCAAGCGAGGGTATCTGTTACTCCCCAACAGAAACAACCGTCACTTGATTTTACTCTTCTTTCTAGGTCTATGGACTTAGAAGTCTATGTTGGTTTTGTTGATCTCATCGGTCAATGCCAATATGTGTGGTGTCTTGTCTGACACACCACACTTATTGGGAGTCCATTTGTTGACCTCACTTTTGATTGAGGTCTGGCTCTTTCCTCTTTAGTAGCCTAAACTCTAGCCATTGGACTTTACTATTGACTACTCCTAGAGAACTAAAAAAGGAACCATCACCATTAGAAATTTCAAACTCTTCTCTGCTCAACTTGAAGTTCCACATATTGGTCCTGGCCTCTAGCACTTAGTAAGTGAGGTCAATATGAGGGAGCTCAAGGGGAGTCTTCATATGACTACTTGGCCTAAGGGTTGATCATGGGTGTTGGTATGGAGCTAGTTGACCCACTTTCACTCACATTCACTCACAACCCTATACCCAAGCTTGTTGACTTTGATCTCTTAATCTTTTGGGAGACTCATCTAGATGGTCCCTAGCCTTAGGCTAGGGTTTAGTTAAGACAAGTACATAGAGGACCCAAATGGAGATTCCATTGTTCCATGACTTAAATAGGGTGGTTGGCACCCCACTTTCACCAAAATACCAAACTTAGCCTTTTGCCCCCAAAGGTACCCAACTTACCAAAATACGCCCAAACCCTAAATTTGACCAAAATTCTCAAAATTATCCAAGCTACCCAAGTTTGTCCAAAAATCATCTCAAACCATTTAAAACCACCCAAATTTCTCAAAACATCCCAAAATTGCCAAAATTACCAAAATACCCTTAAACTTGCTAAAATTACCAAAATACCCTTAAACTTGCCAAAATTACAAAAATACCCTTGGTGGCCCAAACTTTCCCAAAACCCTCAAAATCATCTCAAATATCCCTAAAAACAATTTGAACCCTTCAATTAAATCCAATTTGATCAATTTGACCAATTTTGACTAAAAGCCCCAAATTGCCCTTAATAGCCCTTTTTCCCCAAATTCACCCTAAATGCCCATCAATTTGACCCCAATTTTCCTCCAATATCAATTATAAATTCAAATTCATCATGATCAAACTCAAATCAAACCATATCCAAGTTTAATTGACCCATGTTTGAGTCCAATTTTAACCCAAATAAAAAAGCCCCAATTTGGCCTAAAACTAAAATCCCACTCAATTGAACACCCAAATCCTTCCAATTGCCCCAATTATGCATCATAAACTCTTTCAAATATCTCCACACAACAAGTTGAACCCTCAATTGACCTTGGTCAAGCTTCAATTTCACTCAATTTCAACCCAAATTTAAAATTCCTAAATTTTTCTCAATTTAGCCATGTGCCCAAATTCCACCAAATTGAATGCTCTAACCCCAAAATTGGCACCCAATTAATGTTGAGAACTCTTCATGACATTCCCCTAGACCATTTTGAACTCTAAATTTGGACTTAACCCAACTCTAGCCCAGCCTAAACTGAATTCTAACCCAACATCCCCAAATTGATCAAATGCCCAAAATCCCTCAAATTGAACCTCCAAATCAATTCAAAATCACTCCAAATCTTTTATAAACCACTCATGAAAATCATTCACACAAAATTGATCAATAAATTGGGCTCAATGTCATGGCTAGCCTAACTTAAACCCAACTTCAAGACAATTTAACCCAAATTGAACCCATGCACCAAAATTGACTAAGACATGCCAAAGTGACCAAAGTAATGACACCACAGCCACCAAATGGATCCTAGTGACCAGGCTAGACCCATCTAGCCCACCCTATGGAAGTTATGGACCAATCATCCCTTGATTTAGGGGATTTTATCCTTTTTTGGGCCTAAACCAAGAAATCCTTGCCATCATTCCAAACCATTAGGGGTTAATCTTAATTAAACCTCCCCCTGGTTCACCTGGCTGCCTGACCGCCTCCCATGCTCTGGCCAGCTACCCTAGTCACTGAAAAACTCTAAAATTGAGAGCAACCTTGCTCAAATTCGGACCCAATTACACCCATCCAAGCTGGCCAGCTCCAATTAGCTTTGGCACATTTCAGCCCTCCACATAAGCAATTAATTGGATCTAAATTGAAGCCCTGAGCTCCACCCCGAACTCCTCTATTTAAATAGCCCCCTTCATGTCCAAAGGGGAGATGACCAAAATCCTTAGGGAAACTCTGCCAAAATCTCACCTGAGACTCTCCAAGAACTCCTCCACTCAAGCCTACCATTTTCCCCTTCTGGTTCCCGCTGTGAGAGCCCAATTTTGAACTCAAAATTATAGCTCAAACCAGGACAGATTTCTCCACACCTCCACAATCCACCAAACTTCAATTAACTGTGCACACACCATCAGCACGGTGAGAGGAGTTGATTCCCCACAAAAGCCCCATCCTAAGCAGCCTCTAACATAGCTCTAGACCAACATGGAAAATCAAGTTTGATTGAAATCATATCTATACAATTCACTAGGGCCTACGACTTCATCTGAAGGTTCGCTGGGCCCATTCAAAGTTGCCACAACCATTTGATTGAGGTCTTCCCTCTCAGACAAAGGTGGAGGAGCTGGAAGAATCGATAGGTACACTTTTAAGTTATTGTATTTACTTTTTCGTACCTCTTGTTTCTTGCTTGCATGCTTAAGGTGTCAAAACAAAAAAAAACCAAAACTAAAAGTTAAATAAGTTAAAATTCATTGCCACAATAGTCAAAATATAAGATAATTCAAAATTTAATGACAAACAAAATAAAACAAAAATTGTAACTAAATTAAAACACCTTTATCAGATAATCGAGAATTCCTCAGAGGAGGTAACCTACGGTTGCAAACAAGATTTCCCACAGTCTAAATGAAAGTATGGAACTCATTAAATTGAGTTTAGTAAATTCATTTAGACTAGGTGAATCTAAGAAAATGGTGGTGCTAGAACGAGGGAACCGTAGGATCCTAACCGGTGTCGCTCTATTCAACTTTAACATTCCCCATAATATTTAAATAAACATAACCTTAGGAAGCATTTGATTTGACATCAGGACATGACACATTAGAAAACTTAAACTCGTCACAACGAGGAGCTTGGAACTAGCATTGTGGGCAGCACGGTCATCTTCAATAGCAAAACATGTCTACATCAACTAAACCATTCTTTAGAATTAAATAACAAGTCATAGGACCTCGATGTTGTCTGCCTAGTGTGATAAATCCTTAACTTTCATTTAGGCTTTTGTATGGCTCTGCTATAAAATATAAGCTCTAACCTATTTTAAGATTTTGAGGTTGTTGTTCCTCACAACCTAAATCCTCACATCTTTCAGGCTATTTGTGGGATTGTTTCACACGAATGTAAGCCCTAATTAATAAAATTAGCAGGATGAAACATTTAAATATTTCTTCTCTAAATTGAAACCAAACCATAGGATAGCTTGGGAAGTCACCGAGGTTCTCCTCAGGATCTGTGACATCTCTTAGTCTCTCTTCCTTTGGATTCCAAATGTAAAATGTTCTAAATTTGAGTCGTTCCCCTTTCACATCTCTTTGTCTGATACTTTTGAAAAGTCCTATCCTTTGAAGTTCTTGAAGACAATATCCCCTAATTTTTATCAAGAGTTTTCTTAGGTGACTTCGGTTATCTAAAATATAATTAACTAAAAGGGCTTGCCTTTATAGGAAACTTTAAAAAACCCAGCTTAATATAAACCCTATTAAATTTTTCATATTAAATAGGGGAACTTGTCGCTCAATATAAAAAATGGTTTTGCAGACCAAACGGATGTCATATACTTCCTAGTTTATTTCATTGAGCTTCACCATCAAGCCATGTGTCCACTTTCGAGAGGGACACATAGCTTAAGATGCGGCGCTTTTTCATTTAAACTATGAAAAATATAGGATCGGTTAGATTTCATATTTTTCTAAACTAATTATATATATATATATATATATATATATATATATATATATATATATATATATATATATATATATANAAAAATTGGCTCTATGTGGTGAAATTGAGGGGGGGAAATGGATTGAAATGAACTTAGTGACTCTTAGAGAAGCTCTCAGAGAGGTTTGGAAGGCCTCAGTGAAAAATTTTTTACCACCCCCCTCCATGGCNTACAAGTGGTATAGATGTAAAAAACAAATAAAATGTATTAAATGTGTAAATATATTTGAAGTTAGTGGTATGTATGATAGAGTTTCATTTTTAGTGGAATATTTGAAGCAGATATCTAAATAAAGGCATATGAAAGGAATCTGTAATATGTCTTCTAAACAAGTTTTCCTCAAGTAATTTATAATATCGAGCAAGGAAGAATATGTAAAAAAGAAAATCTGAATCCACGGTAAGTATGCCGCTGTGAAAGGTGACCAGACTCAGGAAACTCATATAGATATATATAGGAATTGTGCTCACTCCAGATATGAACATATACAAAAACCAAACCAAATTCTAGCCACTTATGGAGACAACAATTCATAATCTCAAAACCAATTTGATTTAGATTTCAGAGTGTAGCAGGGACTAATTTTTTTAAAGCCAAGAAAGCAAAAAAAAAAAAAAGCATCTATTGCTTAATAATTTGAAGCCATAACCTGCAAGGAAAGCTAAACTTCTTGTTGAGCAATCAAATGATGTAAACTGAACATGAAAAGAATTCAGAAAATATAAATCAAACCAAGAGCTCGTATAGGATAGGAGGCTTTTCTGCAAAATAAAACAAACAAACCGCAGCTAAAGTAAAAGAGAATCGAAAGGTAGAATGTGAAATTCATGTAAGGTTTGCAAAGTTCTAAATCTTCGATGGAAGTTTCCTCACAAGTCCCCTTTATCACGCTAACTCAAATATCTAACTGTAATCATCATATTTCAACTTGCCTTTCTTTCTTTCTTGAAATTAAAACCACATTTACGATCCATGAATGAGTTTAAGAGAGGGAAAGAAAACTTGAGGTTCTACAAGAAGGCCAGAAGAAACCTTCCCAAGTAACCAAATATAATTCTAAAAGATATTAGAATTTCTATCTACTTCATGATATTGCACTACAAATCCATCACATGAATATAAATTTTCATATAAATTCCTTTCTAAAGTCAAGAGTCCCTTGGGACAGCCAAAGAGGAAAAGAACTTATATCCAGAAAGTGTAAAGAAAACATCAGAAGCAGTAATGAAATTTCCAAATCGCACGAGTGAATCACTCAAAAGAAATGTCAACAACAAAAATTTTTCCTTAGCGCACGAATCAAAAATCCCAACCTTGAAACTCTCCCCTAAAGGGGGTATTTATAGGCAACGGGGAGGAGGAAAACTTACTGCCGGTGAGAATCGGGGTGGTGAGGAGAACACCCACGAAGGGTAAGAAACCCATCAAGATTTGAAAGTAGGAAGGTTACTAGACTCATTTAGGCACGAGAATCCGTTAAAGAAGGGTGACCGAAAGTTATAACCGATGGCGAGAGTCAGTTAGAGCTCGGAAGGAAGGAAGGAAGATGATCGGAGAACTAGAAGAATTCTTCTAGATTTTGGCCGAAAGAGGGGCAAGGGTTCGGCGGGTAACTCACCGAATGGGGGAAACTAGGGTTTCGGTTCGGTCTCAAGAGGAGAAGGGGAGGCGTAAAGGAAGCGTAGGTTTTTTTTATTTAATTGAATTTACTAAAAATAATAATATTATTTTATTCAAAATTTATCAATTTATGCATAGCTTAATCCAACTCGGAACTCGATCTAGATATATGTCCTTACCAGCTAAAATCAACGTCCTGAACGCACTGGCATGGTCCGTCTCGTCATCTGGCGTCACCCAGAAAAGTTTGTCAAATATCGTACCAATTTAACTTTAATTCACACACATCACGACAAAAAAAGTTATTTTGGTCCAATCGGAGACGTTTAACCAATATATCATTGACCGGTCCTCACATAAGCTACAACCAAAGTCAAGTAAGCTGCTCGCGGCAGAAAGTCAAGTGTCACACACGTCGTGGGGTCCACTTATGTCTATCAAATTCTTATGGGAACTCGATAAGATCTTCAGCTTTAATCGAATCAACATAAAACCGTTCATATGAATCTTCAAGGAGTGAAGAAATGGCTTGATTTTCTAAATATTGTAGGTCCTGGTCTAGTCCTCTAGGAGAGTCAAAAAAGAAAAATCTTAAGGCTATATCCTATTGTATCTAAAGAAAGGGAAAGGAAGACCTCAAAATTGAGGTCAACAAATGGACCCCCAATAAGTGTGGTGTGTTCTACGAACACGCCGCACCTATTGGAATTGACCAAAGTGATCCATAGAACCACCTAAAAGAGTGAAAATATCAATATCAAAAGTTGAATTTGAGTTGAAGCGAAGTTGAGTTTCTATTGGGGATTAACATGTTTATTTTATTTGTCATTGACTTTTATGGGGATTTATAAATATTCAATGAGAATGATTGAATGCAATTTTTGCATTCTTTTAGTTCATGTTTAGCGATTTTTTTTGTCACATCTGTGTGTGTGTGTGTGTGTGTGTCTATATATATATATATATATATATATATATTATCAAAAAAAATTCTTGNGTCTTCTAGACCTCAACCAAAAGTGAGGTCAACATAATGAAGAAGAAATCTCTCACCTTCTCTCTCCTCTTACAATCCTTGAAGAAAATCTTCAAGTCCTTGACTTTCTCTCTCTCTCCATTTCTCACTTTTGCCCCCTTTGCACACCACTTCAACCTCTTCTTTTCCTAGACTTCCCTTTCTTTTATTAAAGGTTGTCTCCCTCCAAAAAGAATTCAAAATTGCCTCCAAAATTTTATCCAAAAGTCAACTCTTTTGAATTCAAAAGACATGTCCATTGATCCAAGAACATATCCCTTCGCAAAAGAACCTTCCAAAGTGTATAGATGCTTTGAATCACTCCAATGGGTGTTTAAAACTAGTGTCCTTTTGAAAATTCGTGCAAAATTCATCTTGAACTGCCTTAATCCACAAAAAGTCATCTTTGGCGCATCTGGCACCAGCTTGCTTAATGTTCTGTTTGGGTCAGCTGTAACTTATCCAGTATATCCAGATAACTTGTTGATTAGCAGCTGATCAGGATAAGCTGGTTGGCTGTTTGTTTTATGAGTTTGGAAAATAGCTTATTTGCTGCTGTTTCGGGATAAATGAACATTTGACCATGGTCAGGATAAATTATAAAGGCAAGCCTAATTACTATAACAACAGAGAATCAATCTACAGATTGGTATTTCAAAGTGCTAAGCCATGTGTCAAGAAAGTCAAGGGTTTTTCATGAAAAGAACTCTAATGTTGTACATGAATCAATGTGAATTTGATGAGCAAAAACAAGAATCAAGATCCAAGTATCAAATTGTGTACAAAAACAAAACATAACAAATCAAGAAACAAATTACTCATCAATTAATTCACTATAGTTTTTAGCTAGAATACCTTGAAAGGAGGAAGTCCGTCTTTCTCTAACAATGCACTGTTGTTTAACAATTACAAGCCTGAACCCAAGAATTGAATCTGCTATGGCCTATTCGTTACTGCTGATGGTGGCTGCTACACTGATAACAACCCAGCTCTCTCTTGTTTATTTTTTTTAATTCCTTTATCATGGTAGAAGAGAGCTAAGCTGCATTTACAGAATGAAGGAAATAGAAGGTGTGTTTGAATTGAACTGCAATTGCCATTTCACAACCAAAGCAGCCACACCAACTAGCATACAGAAGGCTTACACATCATAATGACAGTAGAAGAATCTGAAAATGAGCCCTCACAGCTGCAGATGTGATCTGACTTCTTCTTATGGTAAAGATCCCTCTTCTCTCCCCTTCTTTACATCTTTCAAAAATGCAAAATATTTTCTTTTTTTTAATTATCTTCTTTTTATATGTCACTGATAAGATGTCACAGCGTCTCTTCTTCCCTTTTGTGTAATTAATTATCTTCTTCCTTTTTTTTTACTTATCTTCTTCTCATTATGATAACAATTTGCTCTGATTTGTAGTGTAGAGAAAAAAAAAAGATACGAATGAGAATGCCGAAGAAGAAATGCTGAGGAAGAAGCTGAATGAAGAGATCTGTAGATATCCGAAGATGAGGGAGGAATGACCACCGAAGAAGAGGGAGGAGCGGCTAGGTAGAGGATGCGAACAAACGAGGGGAAGGGATATGTGAACGAGTGAGGGTAGCAGAGTAATTGGAAGCGAACAAAATGTGAATCGCTAGCACCATCCTATGGCCGGCGTCTTTCACAAATGCAAAATGCCGTTTTTGGATAAGTTAGTGAAACGCTCAAAACAAACACTACGGTGGCATTTTGAAAATACCATCCACAGTTATAAGCTGCCCCAAACTGGTAATAAGTCTGCACAGTTCTGGGTTTTGGCGCATCTGACACCAGTTCTGGCAGATCTGGCGCTAGCTCTCTGTAAAATGACGCTTCTAGCGCCAATCTACCGCATCTGGCTCCAGAATTCCCAAAATTCATTGTTTTGGCTCCAAATTTTATTTTTTTGCTACTTTTGCTCCAAGTGTCTAAAATTTATATACCTGTAACAAAAACATGAAAATACCCTTCTTTAAAGTGCAATACCACAAATAATATGCATAAAATGTATACTTAAAACAACATATTATTTTGGTGTGTCATTTACACTACTCTAATGATGGGTATAAGGATCCGGAGAACCCAAAATAAGTTTTTGTGGTCCCAGCAATAAAGTTTGACACAAGTTTCTACACATACTTTGATTTTGGTATAAAAGGAATCCCATATTCCTTTAGTCAAAAATCCATTTGTTGTTCTATTTGGTTGTGAGGACCACTTCCAAGTCAAAATTGCTAGGAGGTGTTTCCATCCTCAAGGTGCAGGTCATACAAGGCCTACAGTCCAAAATGGCTACATCGCTACAACCCTTTTGATAAAGATGATTATAAGGGCAGTTTCCTGCTTGAGGGGTGACATGCCTTAAAAGGTGTTATTTTTATTTATACAATTTACTTTCATTTTTAATGATTATTTGCTTTAATAGAAATTATTTTGTGTGTTTTTTATTTTAGGTATAAGGGATGGAGTTTAAGAGCAAAAGGAGAAAAAATAGAGTAAAATGGGATCAAATGGAGCAAAGGAGTAAAAAGTGACCTAGTGCCAAGTCGTTAGGATCTGGTGATGTGGCACCGAGTAGTTAAAATGGGTTTCTAGAAGTTTGGTGCCTGGGCACCATGATTGGATGCCTGGGTGCTAGAAACAATTTTAATTTTTGTACAATGAATTTGGATGAACTTTGAAGAGGTGTTTGAAGTAACTCTTGGTAATTTTAAGAAATTTATTAAAAGGAAGCATTGACTGGTCAAAAAAAGGGGGGTATTGAAAGTGAGTGGAGGCGTGGGGTGTGTGAGTGGCGTGAGTGTATGTGTGAGAGAGTGTGTTGGTGAGAGTCTTTCTGGTGTGTATTTTGTGTGTCTATTGGATTAAGAAGTCATCAAAGGAACTTCAAAGGATTTACTTAGGGAGAAGATTTGGATAAGTACTTTATATTTTTGTTTGAGTTTTGTTTTACAGTAGAAACTTGGATTTTAATATAAAGCATGGCTTGTTGTGTTATCTCCAAAAAGTATAAGTAGTTTCGTTTATCTTTCTCCTTGCATTAAGAAATAATCATGCGTAGGATTAGAATTATTTAATATGCCTCTTATTCAATACTTATAAGGATTCATTACTTCATACTTAATTTACATCTTCAATCTGGTTAATTGGAATGTTAAAATTTGTTATGAATCCATAATGACCCGAGAGGGCTATGTGCTCCTTAACTAGTAAGAATCACATTGATCTAGTGGGTGATAAGGTAGCCCATTGGTTGGTGCAAATAGATAGGGAGAAAAGTTTTGATAGGTGTAAATTTGTGATTCTATGGTGAAAGTCTAGGACCTTAACCAATTTGATCTAGAGCTTGGAAATTAAAGCTTGGTTATTCTATATTAATGGTTGTACTGTGTAATCTGGAAGTGAGAGGCTAAAACATACCCAACATAACCAATGATTTAGAAACATAAATCTAGGTTAGTCAATGTTCTTTATGCACTCAGAAGAGGGTAGAGAATAGGATTGCTCCTATTTGGCAAAAGACTACATTTAAACTTATAGACATTTAATTCCTACACTGATTATGATCTCTTTGCAGGGGGAAAGAACATTTACATAAGTGATAAATTGATTTCTACCTCTTAACCCATTATGTTTCAATCTTCTAAGAGAGCTCATCATGATCATTTTTACACATCTACCCTTTAATTTAACATACATTTTGATTAGAGCTTCAAAATTCCATAATTACCATTTTTCCTTTAAGGCTCTCCACTTCATAATTTCTTAAATTTAACTCAAATGACTTTGCAGCCTTCTTGGTACCCCACCCATGGGTCACTTAAAATATCAGAGGAAGAATTATGTTTTATTTTTATTTTTATTTTGTTTTTAATAATTATATTAGTTGAAAAATAGGGACTTTCAATTTTAATTCATTTAGGAGATCAAAACAAATCTTCTACCCTTACAAAAATTATTAAAGGTGCACCTAGATCAGAGGACCTCTAGGAACAATAATTGTGATTTTTTTACTTATATTTTAATTTTTAGAATTTTTAGTTAGTTTTAGTGATTAAATAACATTTTTATTTATAAAATTACTTTTTATATTTTTCTTAAGTCTTTCCAACTTCAGACAGCTCAGAGAAACTTATTTTTTATTTTTCTGAATTTTATTTTAATTTTATAATTATTTTAAGCAAAAATTCATATTTACTTAAAAAATTCATTTTCACATGAAAAATATTCCAAATTTTTATAGGGACCTTCTACAGTGATTAGCTTCATCTTGGAACATTATGGTGATTTTTTAAATTATTTTTTATTTTTCTAATTTTTGGTGATTTTTATTAATTTTTTTAATAAGAAAAACCATTTTTTATTTTTAAATGTGATTTTATTTTTTCCTAAGAACCTCTAACTACAATGAACCTACCAAACTAGTTCTCATAATTTTCTAACTTATATTTTAATTTTTTTTATAATTTTTTAATTAAAATAAAGTTGGTTAATGTTGGAAAATTAGGGCTTTCAATTTTAGGGGTCTTCTCTTATTTTGGAAAAATTAGGATACACTCCTAAACATATGAAGATGTAGCCCTCTAAATTTCACGTTATGGTGATTATTATTTAATTAATTATGAGTTAATTAAGCTTTTGTGTATTTAATTAATTAAAAGTTAAATATTCAATAATTTTTTTTATTTTTATTCTACATTATTATCCTCTATTCACTAAGCACAATGGTATTTTTTTTATGATTTCTTACACCAAGTTATGAATTATTAAAAATTTCATAATTAATTAAATCAGAAAAACCCTACTTTTCTACTTATCTGCATCATCTGCCAGCGCATGCTCGACTTCTCTGAATGCACAAGTGGCGGCCTCTAATTTGATATGCTTTCCATGCAAACCTGCCACACATCCATGGTTTATGTATCTCATAGCTTCATCCGACGTGATATGGACCGTCCGTTCGATACACGCAAGATCCGTCAGCTCTTGCTCATCATCTCAAACACGCCCTAACCCAAAAACCGTCCAACTTCTAGACCTAAGATCTTGTTAAACCCCATGTGATTTGGTTTATTCTTAAACCTTCATCTAGGCTAGACAAACCTATCTATATAGTTACATGCGTATGAAATACAAGTCTACTTCAAAATTGATGAAACTGACCCAAAATTTAGGGATTTCGAGCTACCTTTGCTTAAGAGGTGAGACCTCAATAGGGTAGGTTCTGGAGCTTCATTTTTGTCCCACAAATATCTTCAAAGTTTTGAATTGATCCATGGTTGGGTCTATGTAGAAGTTTGATCAGAGGGTAGTGAGGCCTTGGTCAAGGTCTGGTGCAGAGGGCTCAGGAGAGGGGGCTTTTGATTGAGGAAGTGGTTTTGAGGTCTTTGGAAGCTTATGGGATAGTTAATTTAGAGTTTGGTGGGATGGCCGGAAAATGTCTTGATATTAGGTGGTAAAATTTAGCTCACGCAAAGGAAATGAGAGGCTACGAACAGCTGGATTGCACTTATGGTTGTTGTAAAAGGCTCTCGGAGCAATTTTGCAGAGTCCCAAGAATTTGGCACTTCTCCTCATTTGGCCGTGAGCGGGGTTCAATGTATAGCCATGGACATGGTGGCTAGCAAGGAAAGCCAGGGGGTGCAAAATGCTGCATAGGTGGAAGGTTGAGCAGAGCAATTGACCAATTGGGGATTGTCACATAGGATGGATGTAATTTAGATTTGAGCCATGGGAGAGGCTTCTCATTTTTGGGTTTTTTTGGACAGTAAGGTGGCCAACCAGGCTAGTGGAGGTGGCTAGCTGGCTCAGGGAATGTCAGAAAAGGTTTAATTATGATAAGCTTGGGAGTTTAATAGCTGATTGCATGGGTTAGAGAGTTTAGCCAAAATAGGAGGATGGGTTACCCTTTTTGAGGGAACCTTGGTCCATGTCACCAAGATGGGGTCTTGGGGGATTTGATTAGCATCCTACGTGGTTTAGGAATGACAGAGATGATTAAGTTTTAATTAGTCCAAAAGGTTTAGGCTAATTTGGATTTTAGGCTTAAAATTAGGTTTTGGGCTAAAAATTGAATTTGGCTTGACTTGGGGTTGATTTAAAAATTAGTTGACAGGTCGCGTTGGTCTAGGAAAATTTTATGAAGGGTTTAGAAAGTGAATTTCGTGGAACTCATTTAGCCACATTGTTTAATTTGATGGAATTTGGAAGTGGGGTTAATTTACACAGGCTTAGAGTTTAGGTTAGGAATTGGGTTCACTTGGGCTTGCATTTTGTTTCAATTGATCTTGTACATGATGAAATTTCATTTGGCTTTGAAATTGGGAAAGTTTGAAATGAATTTGGTGGAAATTGGAGTGATTTGATCATTTTAGTGATTTAAGGGCAATTTCAAAATATTGGCCAATTTTTGTGTATTTGGGTGCAATTGAAGTTTTTAGGTGGTTAGGATTGATTTGGGTGAGGTTTAGAGTGAATTTGGAAATTTTGATAAATTTTTGGATTTGGGGTGGCATTTTGGTAATTTTTGGGAAAGTTAGGGGGATTTTGGGAATTTTGAGGAAAATGGGGTATTTTGGATAATTTGAATGGTTTGATATGGTTTTTGGAGAGATTTGGGAATTTGGACAATTTTGGGAAATTTTTGGGTTTTAGGGGTATTTTGGAAATTTTAGAAAAATTTGGGGGTAGAAGACCAATGTTGGATGTTTGGGTGAAACTGAATGTCTTTAAATAAGTCAATCATGATGTTACCCTTATGGTGCCATGAGACCAAGGGAAAGCTCATTTTGGATCCTCCATGTGTTGGGAAACACCCACATGAATTTTCAAAAGAGCGGGGAAAGGTCAAATGTGACTAATTTTAGGGTTTGGGGAATGTGTGTGATAGGTGACTGCCATTTTTTATTTTAAAATTAAAATTTTAATTTTTAATATCTAATATTTAATGTAATTTTGATTTTTAAAATAGTATTCTTTATTTTTTAAAAAATGAAGATACCAGATAGATTTCATATATCAAATAATTTAAATAGCTGAGCACGATACCACAAGTGATATATCATCTCAAAATAATGATTGTTTCATTTGTAAGTAAGCTTAACTAATTAAACTTACAAGTTTATGACTCTATTTTAGTTTGTGAATTTATAACCGATAAATACCCCTATCTAATGCACAAATTAAATAGGGTTTAGATTAATTTGAGTTTTTAATTCTCTATAGAGGCAAGCCTCTATAGTTATTATATCTTAGGCAACTGATGTTACCTAAAAAAACTCTCGATTAATATCAGGATTTCATCTTCAAGAGTTCAATGTTTAGGTTTCCATAATTTTATAGGAAAAGTCAAGTAGGATAGTTTCAAGTAAGAACTGTTATTTTAAAAATCCAAAGAAGCAAATGTAGGAGATATCGAAGATACTGAATAAGATTCAGTGACATCTCAAACTAATCTATGGTTTGACTTTACATCTTTGAAAGAGAAATTATTTGATATTTTAGTCTTGCAAATTATTTAGATATTTGGGACTTGTGTCAGCATGTCATATGCAAATAGCCCGAGAAAATAAGAGGATTTATGTCAAACCGAACGACTACCTCGGAATCCTAAAAAGTTTAGGACTTATATTGCACGATATAAAATTGTAGAAAGTCTTAAAAGATAATCTATGAGGATTTACATCATGCCAGACAAACGACCTCGACGTCCTATAGGTATGTTATTTAAGTCTTCGGAAGTTCAGCTGAAGCTCCTCTTTCCACCTTCTGTTGTAGTCTCGACCATCGTTCGGAGATGAATCGCCAATCAACCACGTCTTTATCTCGTCCTAGAAGAGAAGAGAGAGATGGAATAGATCTTACTATTTGTTTATTGAAGTTTACAAAAATCATTTGTTATTTAAAAAAAATGTTATATTATGGATTTTTGAAAAGTTTTGAAATGAAAAAGTGTATTTTGTTTATATGAAAATGAGGGAAAAGAGAAAGAACCATGTCTCGAACGGTCTATCCTGAGGTGCTGTATAAACGTACTAAAGAGGAAGTAACTAAAATATGAGTACAGATGAATATCTATAGTATAACGCAGTAAAGAAAAGAAACAAAAAAAATGCAGGCATTGTAAAGTACTATAAAAGGAAAAGACTGAAAGAAAGTTGTATAATAAAATACTGTAAAAAAGAAAAGACTGTACGGTAAAGAAAGAACTATGTAGTTGGAAATGTAAAGAAACTGAAACAACTAAAAGCGTACCTAGTTAATTTTGCTGATGCTTCAAAATATATTACAATTGCATAACATAAAGGGATTAGATAAACATTTACAGATTATAAGAGACATGCGAAATGATAAACATATGAAAATTTAAAATGGGATATAAGATTTTAATTTGGGGTTAGGCTCAGACCAGACTTCTTTTTTTTTTCTTATTTTCTCAATCCCCCACGCCGCTTATATATTGAAGTCTACCTATCAATATCAATCATAAGTCACCATCGAATCATCCCTGGAGTCGGGCAACCCTAATTTCTATCATTTAATGGATTGGTGAACCTAGATAGTATCTGAACTTATCGGGGTATGGTGCACCTATGTGTGATGTTTAAATAAGTGATATGTAGTATCTGAACTTATCGATTAATAATGTGCAGTGTGTTTCGTCATCCTATAAGTATAGTATCGATTGTCTTATCAATTATAGCATCTATTTTGTTATTGTTGTAGTATCTGAAAGTTTAAAGTGTAGTATCTATTGTTGTTTACCAAATCTCTTAAGGAAGGGTTGGGGCTGCCAACGACTTAAGGAAGTTAAAAGGGCGTCTTACAAATTGAATATTGATTTTATGTTTTTAGCTATAAGAAAAAGCTTATTAAAGGTTCTTTGCTTTATTGCCTTCCACCCCGCACCTCAAACTTATAAGCCACCTCGATGTTAAATATGGTTATCAAATAATTTCTAGATGTCTCTAAAAATAAAATTGGAAGGAATGAATTTTCAAATATTTTTGTAACATCCAACCTTAAAATGCTGTCCAATAACATTGTAGTACACATCATCATTCACGCTTGCAAGGTATAAACAAAAATGAACATTTATTTATATACCAAACAATTCTTATATATTTATACATTTAATTTTGAAAATTTCATTCATTTGTTATATAGAAGCTTGAATAATAAAAAATGTTTAAACTTATTTTTAAATATCATATGCTTAAATTTTAAAGATATGCATTTGTATCCTTTAATTTAAAAGATGAGTTTATAGTGATTTAAAGATATATAAATTTCTTTCTTCCATTTTAAAAGTTATGTATGTAAAAGTTTAAGAAATTTTTGTATTTTCATATTTAATATATTCAAGTTAGGTGTTATATTTACGTAACTACACTAATTTTGACAAATAATAAATGCACATTTAAAGTTTAGGTGTTATATATACGAAAAACAAAAAATCTGAAACTTAAACATTTAAATTAAGTGTTATATAGGTAAATATTACAAAAAATCCGAAAATTATATATATATATATATATATATATATATATATATATATATATATATATATATATATNATCAAAAAAAATTCTTGTTAGAGATTGGATTGTTGACTTTGGAAATTATCAAAAATATGTTTTCTTAGGAGCCATTACAGAGTCAAAGTGGACTTCTTATCAGACCTAAGCGAAACAGAGAGACTAAACCAACCCGAAATACCGCTAGAGAAGTTACATGTGGGCTGAAACTAGTCAAACAAATATCGCTAGACAAGTTACATGTGGGCTGAAGCGGACCTCTACTCAGACCTAAGCAAAACAGAAAATATCAACCAACCCATAATACCGCTGGGGAAGTTACATCTGAGGTAACAAGTGACAAAGAGAATGTATGCTACATTGGTGAGAAAAGCACTGGGACTCACATCCAACCCAAGGGGTAGCGGGAAAATATATCGGTCACACTAGGAAGGAAAACACTGGGGATCACATACAACCTAAGGGATAGCTGGAAAATATATGCTACATTTAGGAGGAAAGTGCTGGGACACACATCCAAACTAAAGGGTAGTGAAAAAAACATATCTATCACGCTAGGAAGGAAAGCATTGGGACTCACATCCAACTTAAGCGGTGACGAGAAAAATATATCTGCTATATTGGGGAGGAAAGCGCTAGGACTCACATACAAACCAATGGGTAGCGGAAAAATATCTCTATTACGCTAGGAAGGAAAGCACTGGGACTCACATCCAACACATGAGGTAGCAGAAAAATATATCGGTCATGCTAGGAAGGAAAGCGGTGGGACTCACATCCAACCCAAGTGGTGACGAGAAAAATTTATCTGCAACAATGGGGAGGAAAGCACTGGGACTCACATCCAACCCAAGGGGTAGCAAAAAAATATGTCTATCATGCTAGGAAGGAAAGCATTGGGACTCACATCCAACCCAAATGGTGACGAGAAAAATCTATCGATCACACTAGGAAGGAAAGTGCAAGGGCTGACATCCAACCTGAACGGTGATGAGGAATATATATCTACTACATTGGGGAGGAAAGCATTGAGACTCATATCCAACCCAAGAGGTGACGAGCAAAATATTTGTGCTACATTGGAAAAGAAAGCGCTGGGACTCACATCCAACCCAAGTGGTGATAAGGAAAATATATCTGCCACATTAGAGAGGAAAGCTCTGGGACTCACATCCAACCCAAGGGGTAGCGAAAAAATATGTCTCTCCACTAGAAAGAAAAGCATTGGGACTCACATCCAACCCAAATGGTGATGAGGAAAATATGTCTGCTAAATTGGGGAGTAAGGCGTTGAGCCTCATATCCAACCCAAGGGGTAGCGGAAAAATATATCGGTCATGCTAGGAAGAAAAGCGCTGGGACTCACATCCAACCCAAGTGGTGACAAGGAAATATGTCTGTATGTAGAAAATATGTAGATTCAAATATGTGAATTTGTGGGGAATATGTAAATTCAAAAAGGATGCTTGAATTGGTGAAAATAATTTAAATATATATGATTTATTTTGATTTTGTTCGATCTGATCTATTTTATGAGTTTTTATTTATTTAAAAATTTTGCTTTTGCACCCAGTTCCTGACACACGTTGCATTTGTGCTTCTAAAAACAAGATCTTTGTCTTTGAAATATGGGGAAACACGATAATTCTTAAGATAATGTTGATTGATCAGAAGCATGTAACAAAAAAAAACCCATCCTTTAAGGTAGTATGGGAATTGAATTCTTTCAATTACACATAAAGATATGCTATTTCAGAGGATATCGTTGTTCGAGAGGTTTCCACTCTGTGGTTCTGTTGTCGTTGGTATTTTTTTCATCATCACTTCTATATAAATTGTTCATGTTGTCTCCAAGGGATTAAAGTCATAGTTAATGTTCCTATGCTAAAATTGTAATTGAATTTTTTGGGTCACGTAACTCATTCCTAGGCATAATATCAAAAGAATCTTCTTAGAAGGTTCTTTTTTTTCATAAAATGCATTCTGAGACATTATAGCTCATTCAAAAGTTAAGACCCAGTCAGAGTTCTTAAAGTGAAGGACATGCTCCTTAGAGCATCAATTTCAATTGTCCCTTAAGTCATAATTTTGTCAAAACACCAAAATACCAAAAATTTGTTACATTGAATGCACTTTTCTTGATTGTGGTTCTGATGGGCTTTCAGCATACAACATGAATTATTCTAAAAAAATAAAAATTCTTCTTCATTTGATATAAAATTGTCTATAGAATTTTGAACAAAATCTGAACTATGGTGGGAGGGTCGAGACCTTTTCAAGAACTGGAACAATTGGATCAACCAAAATTATATTGGTGGAACCTTTTTCAGGTTCTTTCAAATGTTCTTTCAAGATCTTTATGTTCCCATTTATGAAATTCTTTTCAAGCCAATCTTTGAAGCTAAAAAAGTCCCTTATGGTATGTCCAACAAGTCTGTGATATGGGCAATACTGGGGGTGATCCCTCTTATCGACCTCATCTGGCTTTTTTGGCTCTGACAGTCTGAATTCGGGCTTTTTGACCAAATCCTGGAATATTTCTTCCACTGCTTCTTTATTGAATGAATATTCCTTGTTTAGACGTTCTCTGATCGTAAGAGGCAATCTGCAGACATCATTCAGAGCTAGTTGTTGAGTATGCTTTTGGAAACATTGATGGGCCTGTTAAAGCCGCTTCAATTGTATTTGCAATGATCGCTTCCCCTTATCAACCATTATTACTATCCCAGGCTTTTTTTCAAACTTTTTCTGCAAAGTTGGCTTTTCAATTTTCATCTGAGGTAATGGTAATTGTTCTTGAATTGTGGCTATAGCAATCATCAGCTCTTCCATCTTCTTCACCATTTGGTTGATTTGCAGAACCTGCTGTTGAATGGCCATTTGTAACTCATCTGCGACGTTCTCCTAGATGGGAAATAGAGCATCGCATGAAGATGATGTGGCCATAGCTTCATCAACATTGATTTTTGCAAACTCCTCAACCATGTAATATGTCGGGTTGTAGTCATCATCATTGGCATTTTTCATTTGTTCTTCTGCTAACTGTGCGACATCAGCTCTACATCTTTCTAGAGTGGCCTCAATCGATTTTGCTTTAGTTATTTTGAGGTCAATTGGAGTATCCTGTTGCACAACTCTTCCTGGGTTAGGCTCTATTGTAGCTTAGTAGCAGCTGTCAGGATGTTAGATTTGCAATCCTTTGAAAAGAATAACCCCCAACAGCTCCCGTAGTATCAATCCAGTGACCCTATATCTTCGACACTTCTCCTTTTATGTCAATGCTCCAAGGCAGGATATCCCATTGGTGACATTTGCCTATTGGACAAAAGTGTGATTTCTTATCTGCGGACCAAATGTGCTGTCAAGCAAATCCTTATCCTTATTCAAGGTCAGAGCCTTACCATTTGTGGTGACAGAAATGTTTTGGACCCAATTTAAAGTCACCTTTGGTGACTTAGACCAAGTTGTATTGCATTCATCCTCAAGTGCATGGGGGTCAGTTGGAACCATTAGATTATTCGAAATCATATTAATGGAACCTTTTTCAGGTTCCCTTAAATATTCTTTCGATATTGTTGACCTCACCTTTGGTTGAGGTTTAGTTTTCTCTCTTTATTAGCCTAGGGTCTAGTCATAGGGCTTTCCTGATGACTTATCTTAGAAAACTAGAAAAGGAACCCCACCATTAGAAACTCTAAACTCTTCCTTGCTCAACTTGAAATTCCACATATTTGTCTTAACCTCTAGCACTTAGTAGGTGGGGTCAGTATGGAGGATCTCAAGGAGATTCCCCATAGGACTATTTGACCTTAGGACTGACTCTGGGTCTTGGTCTAGAGCTAGTTCACTCACTTTCACTCACTTTCACTCACAACCCTAAACCCAACTTGTTAACTTTGATCCCTTGATTTTTTGGGAAACTTAAGTAGATGGTCCCTTAGACCCACTAGCTCTAGGCTAGGGTTTAGCTAAGACCAGTACATAGAGGACCCAAATGGGGATTTCATTGGTCCATAGCTCATACATGGTGGTTGAGACCCCAATTCTACCAAAAAAACCAACTTAGCTTTTTGCCCCTAAATCCACCAAAACTACTTAAATGAATGCCCTTGAAACCCTAAATTTGGCCGAAACTCCCAAATTCACCAAAAATACCCAAATTTGTTCAAAAATCATTTCAAACCATTTCACAATGCCTAAATTTCCCAAAACAAACCAAAATTGCCAAAATTAACACAATACCCTCAAATTTGCCAAAATTACAAAAATACCCTTGGTGGCCCAAACTTTCCCAAGACATCCAAAATCACTTCAAATCTCTCCAAAACCAATTTGAACCCTTAATTTTGACCAAAATCCCCAAATTACCTTTAAAGGCCCAATTTCCCAAAATTTTTCCCAAATGTCCATCAATTTGGCCCCAAACCTCCCCAATTTCAATTCCAAACCCAAATTCATCTTTCATATGATCAATCCAAACCAAATCCAACCCTAATTGACCCACGCTTTGAGCTTAATTTTGATCCAAACAAAAACCCCAAATTTTAACCTCACGATCTAATCTCACCTAATTGAACCCCATAGCCTACTAAATTTGCCCTAATTTGAATTCCATAACAATCCTATACATCAAATTTGACCTTCAATTAGCCTTGTTCAAGCCTCAATTTCACTCAATTTCAACCCACATTCAAAATCCCCAAATTTGCCCCAAATTGGCTATGTCTCCAAATTCCACCAAATTGAATGCCCAAACCTAAAAAATGGCACCCAATTGATGTTGAGAACTCTTCATGACATTCTTATAGATCATTTTCAATCATCAATTTTGACTTAGCCCAACCTTAGCCCAACATAGACCCAAATCTAACCCAACACCCCTAGATTGACCAAATGCTCGAAATCTCTCTGATTGAACCTCCAAATCAATTGAAAATCAGTCCAAATCTTTTCTAAACTCCTCTTGACAATCATCTACACCAAATTTATCAATCAATTAAGCTCAATGACATGGCTAGCAAAACCCAAACCCAACTTCTAGCCATTTTGACCCAAATTGAACCCCTTCCCCAAAATTGACTTAGCCATCCCAAAGTCACCAAGTTGATGACACCAAATCCACTAAACACACCCTAATGAACAGGCTAAATCCCCTTAAACTAGCTTGGTGATCAATGGACCAAGGTTCCCCTAATTTAAGGGATCTTATCCCATTTATGGGCCTTAACCAAAATATCTCCTCCGTCATCACTTGCCATTGAGGGTTAACCATAATTAACCCTCCACTTGGATCACCTGACTACCCGGCCACCACCCTTGGCTCTGCAGGCTAGCCTAGTGGCCAGAGAATTCCAAAATTGAGAGACGCCACCCCTAAATAAAACCCAATTTCAACCCTAGAGGCCAGCTCATCCTAATGGCTCTTTAGAACTCTTTTGCCCTCCACATAAGCAGCTTATTGCACCCACTAATTGGCCCTGAGCTCCACCCCAAGTCCCTCTATAAAGACTCACCTCCTCCACGGCTAAAGAAGGGAGTTCAAAATACTTGGGGAAACTCTGCCAAAATCTCACCAAAGACTCTCTAAGCATCCCTAAGCTTAATCCAACCTTCTTCCCCCTCTGGTTTCCACTATGAGAGCCCAATTTTTAGCTCAAACTTTCAGTTCAAACCAAAACATATCTCCATTGTCCACCAAACTCAAATTAATTATTCACACACCGTCCCTAGAGCAAGAAGAATTGATTCCCCATCAAACCGCCCTCTGAAACAGCCTGTAACCTAGCTCTAGACCAACACCTGAAATCCACCTTGATCAAAATCATATCTAGATAATTCACCAGGGAATAAGGCTTCATCTGGATGTTCGTTGGACCTAATCAAAGCTACCACAACCATCTGATTGAGGCCTACCCTCTCAGATAGAGGTATTGAGCTCTAACCCTAGCCCGAGCTTATTTTGATTCTTCATTTGTAATGGCTTGATTTCATACTTGATTAAACATATAGATGTGTTCGTCTCAAATAGATGAAGGTTTAGAAATAAGAGTCTAGACAAAGATCTTAAAGTTTTAGTGTGAACGGCTTACGGGTTAGGTCACTTGGGTATGATAACGGAGAGTCGTCTAATCGCGTGTTTATTTCATCAATGGAGGAGATCAATTCGGACCAACGCTTGGAGCGAAAAGGTGGACCGTGTGGTAGCTGAGGTGGATGGTGGCATTACAAATTGAGGTGGCACTGTGTGGATAAGTAAAAAAATAGGGATTTTTTGAATTAGTTTAAATCCCTAAACTTCAAAAATCCTATCTTTCTCTATAAAAATCATAAAAATAAAAGAAAAATACCATCTTGCTGAGTGAACAGAGAAGAATAATGTGGACTAAAAATAAAAATTATTTTTTTACTCTTTGATTTTTAATGAACTAAATACCCTTTGGAGTATTTTAATTCATTATGATCAAACGTTGTTCAGCATGGCTTGAAATTTTGAGGGTTTATTCCTCATGACAGAGGCCATGTCGTCTGATTTTTCCAAGGTCAGAGGGCATCTCCGTGCTTCTAGCCCTATTTTTCAAGCTAAGGTGACCATTTTGGCTTATTTTAATTTTATAAATCAAAATATCATTTGGAAAATTATGGAAATAATTTTAGTGGGATTTCTATGGTCAGAGAAGTCTAGGAAAAATATCATGATGTCTTGAATTATCTTGTAAATTTTTATATTTAATTAAATATAAATATCTTGTGTTAATTTTTGTAATCTATGTACTTATCAAAAATTAACAAAATTAACCCCACATTGGTCATAAAAATCATGTTGATTCACAGTAAAAATTTGAAAATTGTTTGATTAGGTTTGAGTATTAAAGTTAAATTTCTAAGAAACCTTATATTTTTGTACAAAAATCATTATAATAAATTAAATACACTTGAAAAAATTATGAAAAGTAGTTTTTTGAGTTCCTTGTGATCAAAAGCACTTAGGAAAAATAAAAATTACTTTTTAGAAAATACTTAAATTTCGAGCCTTATTTTGAATTTTAAAATTATTAAAATAATTAAAATCTTAAAAATATCAAAATATTTCAAAATGTGTCTAATTGCTCTCTGATCACTTGGTACTCATTAAAATATTTTTCCTAATTTTCTTAAAGTTAAAAAAAAATTAAGGCTTAAAAGTGGATTTTCCTTTTTTTCCCATTAAAATAATTATAATAAATTAATTCAAAAAATCATGAAATTTTGTCTAAGTATTTCTCTGACCTAATGAAACCTCTATTAATTTTCTCATAAATAAAAAAGTTTAGTTTAGAAAGTCAAATAAATCAATTCCTCAAGAATCTTATTTTCTGAGTTTAAATAAATATTTAAATTAAAGTAAATTTTGAGAAGTCCACATATTCTCCTCTAATATTGTAATTACCTCATGGATATGACACTTTAAATGCTCAAAGTCATTTGAGTTGTGTTTAATGAGTTATGAGGTGAAGTGCCCCAATGGCAAAATAGTCGTTCTAGATTTTGATGTCTTAATAAAAAATTTAAGATTAACCAAGGGAAAATGTGTAATTTTGATCTTAATAAATATATTTGGATGATTGAAATACAATGGGATTAAAAGGTAGAAACTCACTCACCACCCTTGCACAACATCAACAAAATCTTAATCCTCTTAATCTTCATGATTTGGAAGTTAATTAAGATTAAACGATTCTCAAGTGATGGGCTTTAGCTAGAAAGATGATAATTTACTTTTCTTTAGCTTAAGATTGATGATGACATGAACTTTCAATAAGAATACATTATAACTTAAATTAAAATCTTGATAATCACCATTTCACCTATTATGATTATTAAAGGCTTAGTAGTGACCTAGGCTCGATGTCTAAATTCAATTGATTGGATTTAGAAGATAACATGATTGGTGGTTAACATCTTTAAACACTACAAGCCTGACCTTAATTGTGGACACCACAATTTTAAAAGACTTAAACGTGCCTGAGTGGCACCCACTCACATAACCTTTAAACAAAACATCAATTAATTAATCGAGTATCCTATCCTTAAAATAATTAAATTATCAGGTTTCACTGACCAACGGGGTAGTCACACTTTGACCTCAGATGATTAATGGAACAATACGAAAAGTCCAAAAATGAACTCGAAATGTTTCAAGAGATCTTCAAAATGGCCCAGGGACATGCCTCGAGCATTTTGAAATTTATTGGACATTCTGAAGGGCAAATTGGACTTGCCATATTTTTGTTCTAAAACCATCCACTAGGATCTTCTAAGATTCAATAAAATTATAACTGAGGGTTTGATAGCTAAACCTTCATCTACTCCTGAAATTTAAATTACTTGCAAAATTATATACTTGCCTTTGAAAATACTAACCTTTCAGGTGGTGAAGCCAGAAGAATCAACAGGTACGCTTTTAAATTAATGCATTTACTTTTCTGTACTTCTTGTTTCGAGCTTGCATGTTAAACAACGATGTCACCCTGCATGAAAACCAAAACTGTTAGGATAGCCGCAAAACCAAAACTAAAACTAAAATCAACCAAGATAAAATTCACCGACACAATAGTCAAAATATAAGACAACTCAAAATTCAATCACAAACATCACAAAACAGCAATTGCAACTAAAATAACATGTCTCTATCGGATGATCGGGAATCCTTCGGAGGAGGTAACCTATAGTTGCTAACGAGATTTCTTACGATCTAAATGAAAGTATGGAACTCATTAAGTTGAGTTTAATAAATTCATTTGGACTAAGTGAATTTGAAATAAAATAGTGGTACCGGAACAAGGGAACCGTACGATCCTAACTGGTGTCACTCTAATCAACTTTAATATGCCTCATAACCATAGGGACATCTGATTTGAAACCATAATCTGACACATTAGAAAACTTAAACTCGTCATGACAAGGAGCTTGGAGCTAGCATTGTGGGCAGCACGACCATCTTCAAAATTAATAGGATATAGAATAACATATCTTTCCTTAAAATTAAATAACAAGCCATAGGATTTTGAGGTTGTCTGCCTAGTGCAATATTGTTGACCTCATTTTTGGTTGAGGTCTAGAAAACTTCTTTAGTAGCCTAGGTCTAGCCATAGGACTTNAGTATTAAACTGATTCGATAAAAAAAATTGAAATTATTGGATCAATTTTTTTAAAAGTTATGAATCAGAAGTATTGAACTGATTCGATAAAAAAATTGAAATTATTGGATCAATTTTTGAAAAGTTATGAATCAGAAGTATCGAACTGGTTCGATAAAAAAAATTGAAATTATTGGATCAATTTTTTTTAAAAGTTATGAATCAGAAGTATCGAACTGATTCGATAAAAAATTGAAAATATTTGATCAATTTTTTAAAAGTAGTAAATCAGAGTTATCGGACTGATTTAAAATATCCTGTATTTCAGAAAGCATAATGTGTAGAAATTTATGTTATTTTGAAAAAAAATTGCAAGATTTATTTGCAAGTATCATATAGAGTTTGTGACTCCATAGGGATATCACGAATGGATGGAGGAGATCGAGCCAAACAGTGCTTCGGGACATAAACCGTGAGATGCATGGCTGCTTATGTGGATGGCATCATCAAATGGGAGCGTGTCGTGTGGAGTTCAGAGCTGCTTAGGATCTACGTGGCGCCACGCTGTTTAAATAGATAAATAGGGATTTTTCTTATTTATTTAAATACCCCTAACCTCAAAAATTCATATCTTGGTGTAGAAAATTACAAAAATAAAATAAAAATACCCACTTGCTCAATCAATAGAGGAGAACAATGTAAGAATATTTTTAAGTCTATGTGATGCATATTTTATTTTTAATTAATTAAACACTGATTTGGATGTTTTGATTCTTCATACATGTAGTGATATTACCATGAATTGAAATTTTAGCATGTTGTTGCCTCTGTCCTAGGGAACATTCCCTAATTTTTCTAAAGTTAGAGGATGTTCCTAGACAAAGAATCATATTTTCCAAGTTTATGTGCATTACTTGCTTAAATTACTCATGAAAATTAGCATGTCTCTTAGAAAAATCCAAAAAAATTTTGGAAGGTTTATGATAACTAAAGAGCCCTTAAAAAAATTTCTCATGAGCCAAGTCATTCAAAATACACCTAATCTTCACAAACCCTAAATCACTAAAATAATTAATTTTGAAAAATACAAACAACAAAATGATTGCTTTTTGATCTCCACTATCTTCTAGGATCCATAGAACTCACCATAAAATTTTCAAAGTATTTTAAGTTCGTTTGATAACTTAAATTAATTTTTGAAGTTAATTAACATTTTTGGCACTAAAAGGTTTTTTAATAATTAAAATATAACTTGAAAAATTATAAAAATTAATTTTTTGAGTTCTATGTGATTAGGGGTATTTTTTAAAAATGAAATGATGTTTAAAATAAAAACTTGATTTTTAGCATATTTTAAATATTTAAATAATTAAAGATCCCTAAAAATAATAGAAGTAATAAAATTCATGAAAATGTTCTAAATTGTTTCCTAAGTTCTTAGGAATAATTGGAATATTTTTCATGGTTTTCTAAAAAAAGGTATTAGATTTTAAAGCTTAAAAATAATTTTTAAAGCAAAAATGAGTTTTCACTAAAAATAATTCCAATAAATTAAATAAAGCTCAGAAAAAATATAAAATATTCTTCTATGAGTTCTCTGACCTTAGGAGGATTTTTAAAAAATATAAAACTTGATTTTCTCAATTTAAAATATTTTATAATTAATAAAATCCTCTAAAATTAAAATAATTCTTAAAATTCAAATAAATTTCCAAAAATAATGAAAGTTTTTCCAAAGGCTAATTCAGTTTATGTCTACCTCTAGTAAAAATTTCAAGGGATTATCCATTACCTTGTTCAAGTAAGGAATTTTCTTTTAAAAATCCTATTTTTGCTTAAAAATAATTATGTAAATTAAATTAAACCTTGAAAAATTTTTTTTTTTTCCTCTGATCTCTTAATTGACCCATGAATAGGTAAGGATAAAAATTTCAAAGTCTTTCGAATTGAATGTAACAAATTATGAAGTGTTAGAGCCTTATGGGCAAATGTGTAATTTTGTAAATTTAGCCTTAATTAACATTTAGGCTTAATGCAAGGAGGGAAATGGGTAACCTCTGATCTTAATTTGGATGTTTGAAATATAAGGGGTTAATTGGTAGAAACCAACCTCACTTTCTTAATTGAAAAAGATAAGTTAATAAATTTCTAAATTTTTAAAATTTGGAAGTTTATTAAAATAAAATGAACCTAGGGCTTAGGGGTATGATTTTTGAAGTCAATAATTAATCAATTTAATACCTCTATTTTGATTTTAAAAAAAAAATTCAAATCATGAATTATGACCACCTAAAGCTTAATCTTTTCAAAGCTAATTAAGACACTCACTTAGGTCGTATGGGCTTGTAGTGACTTAGGCTAAATCAAGTTTCATTTAAATAAGGATTAGAAAAGCAAACATCATTAAAAATTAAAACATCTTTCAAACACTACAAGCCCAATTATAACCAAAATTTGGTTAAGTTTTCCAATAACACTNCAACAACTTCCATAGGACAACCCCTCCCCTAAAAATTATGTCGACAGCTTCTGGCGATTCCGCTGGGGAAACAATTTCTCTCTCCATTTAAATCAAGGAATATTATCTTCATACATCGGTAATGCGTCAATGTCCCTCATGGAACAAATTACCCTTCTTCCGTTGGCATACTGCACCCATTTCATTCTTGGTTAAGTACAATCAACTCTTTAGGACTTTAGGACCGTCTATTCAACCACCTTTGAACAGAGAGGTTTAGGAGATCATTAGGACTTTTAATCTTTGTGTGGATTTGGACCCTCAATAAATGTGTTGGTGGACTAGTTCCACCTGGGCGATATGCGTTATGAAGTTGGTCTCGCACTGGTTCCTAAACTTTACTTTCCTTTTTGTTTCCTTTTGAGTTTAGTTTGCTATTTTGAAAATTAAATCAAATTGTGTCATGTTGTGCTTGATCATTGAACCTTCTTTATATAATTAATTAAATTCTTTTATTTTCAAAGTTACTTTTACTAAATTCTGAAATATTTTTCACAAACTAAAACTAAAATAAAGACTTGCCCAGTCTACAGATCGACCTTTGTTAATTTTTAGTGCTCGCACTAGAATAACAAGGTATTGGCCAAATAACTAACCCAGAGCTTTCTTTTTGAAATTGTTGTATCGGCGTTCTTTATGCTCACTTTCTCGTGCAACTTGCCAACGAGCTACGATGCCCACAATGTCACCCCCACCATCAAGTTTGGAGCCAGATTTGATGAACTTGAAGTCCTGCTCGGAAAGGCTCCCTTGTCATAATGAAAGTTACCGCTCCGGATGTTCAAGAGCCGTCAGCTGAGTTCAGCCTGAACTGTCCTCAGGATTTTCCTTCTTACGAGAAGGTAAAGACTACTGCCACCACGAAACCTGCTAAGCCTGTTGTTCTTGTTTCTGCTAAGGGAAAAGAGGTCATGATCGTTGAAGATGCAACCAAAGGATTTACTGTTCTGCCATCGGTATTTGAAATTGGATCAAGCTTTAAGTCTGTGCCATTAACTCGGTCACAAAGAAGAAACCGTATCCGAAAGGATCGGAAGGCTGCTAAATCCCAGATTTCTGAAGAGGTGTTTGTTGATGAAATTCCTCATCAGAAGAAACTAGGATTGCTAGAGACATATTTGCTTCTGCAAGGGAGTAGGTTCCATCCCTTAATGGACACTAATGGGTACGAAAGTATCCAGAAGATTGTTGCTACTTTACCATCACCTCATGGACATGGTGGGGAGAGGAAGAAACCCACTCCTATCACTCAAGTCAGTACAGTATTCTAGCGATTAGCTACCAAAAAAGTTTGTTCAGTTGGTGAATTACTTAAATGAGTGGGATGTGCAATATCCCCTCACATGAAAAAAACAAATTATAAGAGATGTCTGATCTGCCAAACGATCTTAAAGATCAACTGAAACTTTGCCTACTTGCATTCCCATCAGGTTTCACCTGGGAAGAAAAATTGATGCTACCATCATCACTGCCGATTCTACTGTCACTGCTACAACACTTACAGGTCGTCGACTGTTTAAGTCACGTCTGGGTCCAAGAATTTTACCAGTACCAGTCACAAAGATGTCTCTAAAGCTCCAAATGAAAATATGAAGAAGTTACCCAGTATTGTATCTGGTCCGCACCATGGGGAGCATGCCTTTATCCAATGTGTTGATGCCTCTACTAAGACACCCTGTCTCAAGACATCACCGTCGAAGAAAAAGGTATGGGTACCTGATGCGGGGCGATTTAGTGTGACAATTTCGCAAAAAAATTTCAATATTACAAAATCACATACGGCAGATATATAATAAATATGCAATATAATCCCAACAAAAATACTCTTTATGTAAATAATTTATCATTAAAATTTTTTTTTAAATTTCCAAATCCCATTTAATATCAACACAAGTATACATATCTCTCAAGTAATAAAGGGCTCTAATGGAGTCGTAGATATCGATCCCACAGGGTAGTTGCAAAATCCTAAAGTAAACTATAAAAATTATTTTATAATAAAAACAAAAACAAAAGTAAAAGTAAAGTGCAAAGTTTGAAAATTAACTACTCAAGTGAATGTTAATTAAAATGCAGATGTAAGACTACATAAGTTAAATTAGACTAAATACTAAACTTTCAAAAGTAAAATTATGAAAATTAAACAAAGTTTTTGTTGTGACGGAAAGTTCAAATTTAAGAAAGCATCCTTCCCCTTTACAATGAGTATATGGATTGTGAGGGAATTGAAATCATTTTAAAATATAGATAAAATCTATTTTATGCCAAATAGAAGAAATTATATTCTTTACCCTCTTCCGAGTGCTATAAAGAACATAGATTAATCTAGAGTTTGGTCTTTAATTCATTGGTTAGGCAGAGAGGATACAGGCTGCCCCTCCAAAGCTCCCACTACTCCCTTCTTTGAGGGCTAAGAATCTTGCATTAGTTTCCAATCTACTTGAACAAATTGGGGATTTTAATCAATCACCTTAAAATCTCCAATTTTGCATCCAACAAAGTATATTTCCCTATTTTTTTCACCCAATCTCAAGCATGACATACTCTCCCATGAAATCAAATGTGATTCTCCCTATATTATAGAAATCATATCTCATTTAAGAACATATGTCTCTCAACAAGTTTTAACATTTCAATTGGTCAGATTGAAAAGTAAATGAAGATCGGAGTTCAAGTCATCACAAACTATTATCATTTAAAACCTTGAAAAAAAAATCTATTCTTCACAAAATCATATCTCAATGTAGGCAGAAGGATAAAGAAAACCACTCAGAATTCATGAAAATGATACAACAAAACACAAATTTCATATATAAAAAACAAGTTTACAAAATAAAAGAAATAAAATGCAACTTATCCCACAATCCTTCCTAAGAAAATCCCTAGAACTTCCCTCCAATATTTTCTCTCTTTACAATTACTCTGAATTCTCTCTTAGAAGTGTAATGAAGAAGAAAGCTCTCACCTTCTCTCTCCTCTTACAACCCTAGAAGAAAATCTCCTCTTCTCTCTCTAACTCACGCCCCCTTTTTCTTCTCTCTCATGTCACTCCCCCTTTTAACTCTTCAAGTCTTCTTCTTTTATTTTGGGCTACCTCCTTTTGACAAGAATTCAAAATTTTCTCCATAATTCCATCTAAAATTCAACTCTTTTGAATTCAAAAGATGTGTCATTTGATCCAAGAGTCATATCTCTTCATAAAATAACCTTCCAAAGTGTCTAGATGCATTGAATTACTCCAAGAGGTGTGTAGAACTAGTGTCCCTTTAAAAGTTCACGCAAAATTTGGCTCAAACCACCTTAATTTGAAAAAGTTGTCTCAGGCGCATCATGCGCTGATCTGACACATCATGCGCTGATCTAGCGCATCATGCACCAGTTCTCTGGAATTTTGGGAATCATGCGCCAGAATCCAAAAATTCGCTGTTTTGGCTCCAAATTTCATCTTTTTTACCATTTTTGCTCCAAATGCCTAAAAATGATATACCTGCAATAAAAATACAAAAATATCATTCTTTAAAGTGCAATATCACCAAAAATAAGCATAAAATAAGTACTTAAAATAGTATATTATTTTGGTGTATCAGTACCTAAGTTTACCATACCAATACGGTTCAGTGAACCCGTAAGATATGATCATGGAATGAAGTAAGGGTCAAAAATATATAACATCATCGCAACTATTGCTACCAAGTTGGATGAACAAGTGGAAGATGGTCAGCAGAGTCCTCCAGATCTTAAGATGATACAAGAATCAATAATTGAAGAAAAGGTTGAGAAGCTCGGGATCTAGATTTCTGAGTTAGCCCAAGAACATGGGGTTCTGTTGATGATGATGATGATGAAGATTTTGACTTTAACTACAATCTTGATGAAAACTTCATGGATATTCATGTCATCAAAATCAGAGCTGTTGCATTTGCGTACGACGCCCAACCACTTGTTGAAGGGAACGTCGTAGATGATCTGCGTAAATCTTTTCTACTAAGGGATGAGAAAATCAACCAAATGAAGAAAAGGATGGAAACGATGGCCACTTCCATCGTGGCCATGGCTATAGTTCATGGACAGTCCCAAGCACAACAGTTAGCTTCTCCAGAAGTCAATCAACCAGAGATTGTACATATCACCAATGAAAGGAGGGATGTTTCCTCTGCTAACAAAGATGATCAACATAAAAAGTATTCTCCATCAAGCGTCAAACCAGAAAAATAATTTAAAATTATGGTCCAACAAGTTCAGGAGGCCTTAGCCCAATCTAAGGGTGGTGCATTGATTCTAAAGGGTAGACCCTACTCGGAGGAGTTCGATGTCGTACCCTACTCTAAGGGTTTTGTGTCACCGAACTTTAAGATATTTGACGAGACTGGAAATCCTAGACAACACATAGAGCATTTTTGAGCCAGTTGTGGCAATACTATAGGTAACAAAGCCTTATTTTTTTGTTAGTTTGTCAGCAGCTTGCCAGGAATAGTGTTTGATTGGTATGTCGAGTTGCCCAACGGATCAGTGAAGACATTCGTCGAGTTAGAGCATCTGGTTGTAAAGGGATTTGTCAGAGCGTAACTTTAAGTTTCTATTGGATATCTCATGATAGAAAGACAAAAGAAAAATGAGAATTTAGTGTATTATATCTCAAGGTGGAGAAACCTTAGAATGAAGTGTGAACCTCAGCTACAAGAACATCAAGCAATTGAGATTCTACTCAAAAGCATCCATGGCCCAATAGCTTTCATACTTAAAAGACTCACCATCAAGTCCTTCGAGAAGCTACTCAACAAAGCAAACAATCTACAAGAAGAAGTTAAACACATGGATTCTCAGGAGAAATCAGAAAATACCAAAATAGCCAGAATATTCGAGAAGAAGTTCGGGACAGTGGCAACGGTTGATAAGGGAAAGCAACCAATGAAGATATAGGCATAACAGTCTCATCAAGGTTCCCAGTTGTCATCAAAGCATGCTCAGTAAGGAACAGAACAATATGGTCAGTCTAGCCAGCAGTCGCATCAAGAAGGTTCATATCGAACAGAAATTAAGAAGGGTCTGACCATTGCAGAATGAAAGAAAGTAGTATATTCCTTCAAAGATGAAGGTGTACCCAAAATGTTCAGAAGTCTGATGAAGAAGTCTGAGTTCAGATTGCTAGATTCAAAGAAACCTGAGAAAGTTGATAGGAAAGATCAACCTAATTATTGCTCGTACCATAGGATGTTGGGACGTACTATAGAGGAATGTTTCGTTTTCAAGGATTTGCTCGAGAAAAATCTTAAGGGAATATAACAATCCTGAAAAATATTTAAAAGAACCTAAAAAAGGTTCTATAAATATGATTTCAGCCAATCCAATTACTCTGATAAAGCTGTATTCAGAAAAATATGGATGGAGTATGGTTTGGAGCAAATCGTCCAAGAAGATACTGAATCAGATCCAAACAGCATCAGCTCAAGCAGCCATTCAGAGTCTACAGCCTAGTCAACTAGAGATGGAAATTTAGCCAAAGAAACCACTACAACGAGAAGAAAAAGAGAAGAATGCCACCATGAAGACCAATAGCGTCGGGGGTAGGATAGCGGCTGCTTCTGTTAGATTGGTTGTCTCGGATTCAGGAAAGAAAATCCTCGAACCTCTGACCATGTATGATTATCTTTTTGCCCCACTAAGGTATTATGAATATAATGATTATGATTTTGGCTACATTTTAACTGTTTCTAGTGATAACGTAATTGATTTTGCTCAAGCTAACTCTGATCTTGATTCCAAAACTGATCCTCAAATCATACTTGAGACTGATGAGCCCGTTATGCAGAATGAAGAAGTTGTTGACAACATCGGTTATGATAACACTGGGAGTGAGGAGCCAGTCCTCGAGTATCATGGAAAACCACTCGCCATTAAATTGGATCTCTCCGATAAAGAAGAAGAGACACCAAAAATTTTGCCTACAGCATCTCAGGAAGAAGAAATCGTAGAGATAAATCTAAGGAGCGGGAAAGTGTTACCCTCGAGGTCAGCTCCGATGGATAAAGGAAAAAAAATAGTAACTCAGGAAGAGCTACCTCCACCTCCGCTAGTGGAAGAACCACATAGCCAAGTTAAGATCAGAGGATTATATAAAGTGGATTATAATGTGCAAGCTCATCTTAGGAGGTGCCAGTCAAACTAAGCATCTATGATGCTCTGATTTTGTCAAAGGAAATGAGAGAGTCTCTGGTTACAACCTTGCTTGACCAGAGCTTTTCTTAGCTCAGTTGGCCAGCACATCCTTGGATGAATTTTGTTAGTTAAAGGAACAACCTTAGATAAGTTTCACAGATGAGACTTGCTACTTGGTACCGCCGACCACAATTTACCGCTCTACTTCTCTGTTAATATCGATAGATTTGTTTTTTCAAGAATTTTGGTAAATCCTTGCTCATCACTCAACTTAACGAGTCTACGGATGCTAGCATATTTGTATATTGAAGCTCAAGAGCTTACAGCCAATAAAATGATGTTAAGATGATTCAAACAAAAGGGAGAAAGAGCCTTTGGATCGATTACACTGCTTATGAAAGATTGAGAATTAGTAACAATTGGTAAGTTACATATCATCAACGTCAAACCTTTTTCAAATCTCTACTTTGTCGATCGTGGATTCATGAGCATAACATGGTTCCATCTTCCTTACATTAGTGCACCCAATATTACAAAGAAGGACAAGAAAATTGTATCAAGGGAGATTTACAATCATTTTCAGTTCATTAAGTTGACATTCATGAAGACGTTGTCTACAACGCGCCTCCAAAGAAAACTATCTTCTCTCATGAGGTGGTGACAAATAAAAGTGAGGATTCTGAAGTATCACAAGGGCAAAGCCATTCAACTCCGCTTCAGTGATGTTCCACCACTCTTCTACAACGAGTTTGTGGGGGTTCTTTTAGTTCACGCACTCAAGGTCGCGGTCGAGGCCGAGGATGTTGATGAGGAAAAGCCAATACACTTACTGAATGAACTAAGCCGACCATCAACATTGATGATGAAGAAAGCTCCAACAAGGAAATGATGATGATAAAATAGAAGAAACCTTAGTATGAGATTTCCTTGGAAGATGTGGAAAAAGATGAATATGAGTCTATATGATCGAATCAACCACTATGTGAATTTCATGACCCTTACTCCAATCCACCCTCAAAAGGTTGAGAGTTTAGAGGTCAACGAAGTCCTTAACAATGGTTCAAAGCCGATCAAATTTTACAGTGCTTTCTCTTCTGCTAAGTCTGAAAATCATGTAAATTTAGAAGAGGATTCTAATGAATTAATGGAATTACCTTTTGGTTACTTTTCTCCTTGTGTGCAAAAGTTAATTAAACATAAATATTTGCTAGAACAAATGCCGAAAGATAAGCTACAACTTTTTGAGAAATTGTGGAATGTTAAAAGTTGAACGCCTAACTAGAAAGAAGGTCTTGAATTCAGTACTGTAGGACCAGTCGATGACTCAGAATTTTGCAAAGTTGTTACTAGCGGATTGGAAGAGGATTGCTTTGAAGTAGAGGATGACTCTCAAGATCAGTTAATAGATGCTGCTTCACCAGAATTTGAAGAATAAATTAAGTCAACAATGGATGCATTAAAAGAAATCAACCTCGGGACTGAGGAGTAGCCCCGACCCACCTTCATAAGTTCCTTACTCAATGAGGAAGAATCCACAGAATTGATAAAGTTATTGTAGAATTTAAAGATTACTTTACATGAAGTTATAATGAAATGTCAGGGTTGTCAGTGGAAGTTGCAGTTCATAAGCTCGGGGTGGACAAAGATATGACCCCAGTAAAACAAGCTCCTAGAAAAATGCGCCTCGAGATAGAGCAACAAGTCATTATCGAGGTGAAGAAATTAATAGATGCTAACTTTGTAAGAGAAGAACAATACCCCACATGATTAGCCAATATTGTACCAGTTAATAAGAAAAATGGACAAATCCATGTTTGTGTGACTTTAGGGACTTCAGAGATTTAAACAAAATTGATCAATCAATTGAGCTCAATGTCATGACTAACCTAACCCAAACCCAACTTCAAAGAAATTTCACGCCAAATTTAACCCATGCACAAGAATTGACTAAGCCATGTCAAAGTGACCAAAGTAATGACACCATAGCTACCAAATGGATCTTAGTGACCAGGAAAGACCCACCTAGCCCACCCTATCGAAGCCATGGACCAATGTTTCCTTGATTTAGGGGATTTTATCCTTTTTTGGGCCTAAACCAGGAAATCCTTGCCATCATACCAAACCATTAGGGGTTAACCATAATTAAACCTCCCCCAGGCTCACCTAGTTTACTAACCACCTCCACTAATCTGGTCATCCACCCTAGTGGCGGAAAAACCCCAAAACCGAGAGCCACCTTGCTCAAATTAAAACCCAATTACACTCATCTAAGTTGGCCAGCTCCAATTGGCTTTGACACATTTCAGCTCTCCACATAAGCAATTAATTGAACCCAAATTGAAGCCCTGAGCTCCACCCCAAACTCCTCTATTTAAACAGCCCCCTTCATGGCCAAATGGGAGATGATCAAAAGACTTGGTGAAACTTTGCCAAAATCTCACTAGAGACTCTCAAAGAACTCTTCTACTCAAGCCCACCATTTTCCCCCTCTTGTTCCCTCTGTGAGAGCCCAATTTTTAGCTTAAAACCTTAACTTAAACAAGGAGAGATTTCTCCACACCTCCACAGTCTACCAAACTCCAATTAACTATGCACACACCATCCCCACAGTGAGAGGAGTTGATTCCCCACAAAAGCCCCATCCCAAACAACCTCTAACATAGCTCTAGACTAACACATGAAATTGAGTTTGATCAAAATCATAGCTAGACAATTCACTAGAGCCTAGAACTTCATCTACAGGTTCATTGGGTCCATTCAAAACTGCCACAACCATCTGATTGAAGCCTCCCCTCTCAAATAAAGGTGAAGGAGTAGGAAGAATCGATAGTACACTTTTAAGTTATTGCATTTACTTTTTTGTACCTCTTGTTTCTTGCTTGCATGCTTAAGGTCACCCTGCAGGTCAAACAAAAAAAACCAAAACTAAAAATTAAACATAAAAACTTTCATCACCACAAGAGTCAAAATATAAGACAACTCAAAATTTAATCACAAACAAAACAAAATAAAAATTGCAAAATTCATCACCACAAGAGTCAAAATATAAGACAACTCAAAATTTAATCACAAACAAAACAAAATAAAAATTACAACTAAATTAAAACACCTCTATCAGATAATCGGGAAACCCTCAGAGGAGGTAACCAACGGTTGCTAACAAGATTTCTCACAGTTTAAATAAAAGTATGGAACTCATTAAATTAAGTTTAGTAAATTCATTTGGACTAAGTGAATTCGAAGAAAAATGGTGGTGTTGGAAAGAGGGAACCGTAGGATCCTATCCGGTGTCGCTCTAATCAACTTTAACATTCCACGTAATATTTAAATAAATATAACCTTAGAAAGCATTTGATTTAACATCAGGACTTGACACATTAGAAAACTTAAACCCACCATCATAAGGAGCTTGGAGCTAGCATTATGGGCAGCACGACCATCTTCAATAGCAAAACATGTCAACATCAACTAAACCATTCTTTAGAATTAAACAACAAATCATAGGACTTCAAGTTTGTCTGCCTAGTGTGGCATAAATCCTCAACGTTTCTTTAGGCTTTTGTATGGCTCTGCTGTACAATATAAGCCCTAACCTGTTGTAGGATTCTAAGGTTGTCATTCGTCACGACCTAAATCCTCACACCTTCCAGGCTATTAGTGTGATCGTTTCACACGAATGTAAGCCCTAATTAATAAAATTGGCAGGATAAAATATTCAAATATTTCTCCTCTAAATTGAAACCAAACCATATGATAGCTTGGGAAGTCACCAAAGTTCTCCTCAAGATCTGTGATATCTTCTAGTCTCTCTTCCTTTGGATTCCAAAAGTAAAATGTTTCAAATTTGAGTCATTCCCCTTTCACACCTCTAAGTCTGATTCCTTTGTAAAGTCCTATCCTTTGAAATTCTTGAAGAAAATCTCCTCTGATTTTTTATCGAGAGTTTTCTTAGATGATTCTGGTTATCTAAGATGTAATTAAATATAAGGGCTTGCATTTATAGAAAACTTTCAAGAACCCAGCTTAATATAAACCCTATTTAATTTTTCATATTAAATAGGGGAACTTGTTGGTCAACATAAAAATGATTTTGTAGACCAATCCATTAGAGTGCAAATAAATATGGGATCATTAGTTTAGAAAATACGAAATCAAATCCATGTGATTATTATCATTAGTTTAAACGCTTAAATATTATCAAATCCATATATGTCGATCAACTTAAATATGCAATCTCTTGTGATTATTATCATTAGTTTACTGAGACAAATCCATCAAGCCATGTGTCAATCTTTCGAGAGTGTGTTGACCTCACTTTTGGTTGAGGTCTAGAAAACTTCTTTAGTAGCCTAGGTCTAGC
>JXCR01073270.1:0-24279 GCA_002079205.1 Phalaenopsis hybrid cultivar
AATTAGTTTTAAATCTTAGATAGTATATTCAAGCACCTCTTTCCATGCATGAACAAAAAAAGAGGTGTTTAAAAATTTCACTCTATGGTGACCTACAGAATATTTATTTGGGAGACAGCAATGTCTATAATATCGTAGGAACGAGTGATGTTAATATCTATCTAGTTGCTAATATAATTATTTGAAAGCTTACTGAAGTTAGACGTGCTCCAAATCTAAAGAGAAATTTGATCTTTGTGAGTCAACTGACAAAGTTAGGGTACATAAATAAAATTGCTGATTTTACAAGTCAGGCATGTCTCAAACTGTTTTAAAAATGAGTTCTAATAGTACTTCAAGTGGACTATTTTAGCCATTATTTAAAGAGTCTGTGACTATTTTTACACTTCTATAAAATTTAAGATTAATACCGTCCCATGTAAATAGTCGATAATTATTTGTGCACTTTACTTTAGAAAAAAATATCATGAAAATAATCATTGAATTAAAATGTCAACTTAAAGATAAAAAAAAAAATTGAACATATCATTGATGTGAGCAAGCGAGCAAAACATAATCTATTCCAATTATCACAACNGCTTCGAAGGGAATAAAAATTTGATTATGAAGGAAAAGAACAAAACAAAACCATCAACGATGAAAAAGCNACCCCGTATTTCTGTTCAAGTCCAGTAAGCTTCGAAGGGAATAAAAATTTGATTATGAAGGAAAAGAACAAAACAAAACCATCAACGATGAAAAAGCAGGGAGTAAGAATACCAGAGCTCTACGACCATTTGAATGGCAGAACAAGCTACATTTAATTTGATAGCCAACTTAGCTCAAAACAAGCAATCGCAATAAATATTATATCAATCGACGTGAGACAACAATTCATGAGTGGTTGATGGAGCATACCATGAGGTATTCGGCGGCGTCACGCGGCGGCGCGAGTTCGCAGAAGGAGACGAGCCCCGATATGAGATCCGCATCCAGATCCAAACCAGTCTCCATCCTCTCACAGACCTCAATCAGAGCCTTCTTCAGCCACTCCCCCGACTCCATCCTCCCGCTCTCTCTATCGGCCACCGGCGATCACTACCGACCGAATCACGGAGGTTAAGATATCGGATCACAGTTCAACCACGTCGATCCTGAAATGGATCTGAAAAAGAGGATCGTAGGCCGGGCCGGACAATGTTATTAAAATTAGCCTAATAGAAATTGGGCTACCTCAACAAGCCCAAAAAAGAATTGGGCTTAGTTTAGGAAATGGCGCGGTATCGTCTGTTCTTTAAAGCTTTAGTAATTGGACCAGTTATCCATGATTTCTACGAATTCTTTAAACTTTCTTTGAAATAAATATTTTCGAAAATTATGAAGGAATTTTCAAGTTTTAGTTTCTCTGTCTCAAGGTATGTATTATCTCTTAAAATAAGGGTCTGACTCTATTTATAGAATTTGAGAGAGATTTCTCTACAAATTAGTAAGGAATTCACACAATCCATCGGATGGCCTAGAGAAATTCTTTCAATTCAACGACTTTTGGAGAATATTTGAATGTCTTAATCATGTCAAAATTAAGTGATCTTAGGCTCGTTGGACTTGTCTTGACGAGATGCTCGATTTTTTCTATAAGCTTGTCAAATTTGAATTCCATTTGATCTTTCAATTATGCACTGAAGCCTTCAAAAAATAGTTTAACAGCTTGATATGGGTTTAATTTAACACGGGTTGGACAAATTTTAGTATCATTGGGTTCATCTCATTGAGCCAACAAATTTGATTGTAAGTTTTTTTTTTTAAATTGGAGTTATGGATAATTTTTAATCAAAGTTTGAACATTTGTTGCTCAAAAAATTATCTCATGATTTATGACATGCATCATGATGATGTCAAATCATAAATTTGTTCATGATATATCAAGAGTAAATCTATGTGGAGATCATTGTACAAAGAAGAATTGAAGTGGAGCAAATTAAGATTTCTCTTTAGTTAGATTGTACTTCTTTATAAAACACTTTTTTATTTTATTTTCAATGAAAAAAATAAAAAACTATTAAAGTGTTTTATAAGAATCTTTATAAAACACTTTTTGAAGTGGAGAAAATTGAGATTTCTCCATGTGATTTCCCTAAGAAAAGTGATGGTTTTATTGCAAGTTGGTGTGTTATCTATTCAATCTTAATTTTCTTTCAATTTGACCAATTTAAATGATAAAACTTCTTGTGATCTAAGGTATTGATTGTTGTGAAGTAGAGCATAAAGCTCCCAGGAGCACACAGCCGCAAGAAGCAACAGATGGAGCAAAACTTCTATGCCTCCAAATGGGTGCTTCTGTGCCTAAGCTTGGCGTAGGCACGCCTGAAACAAGTAGTGTGATTACGTTGCATTTCGGCATGGTTGCGTAGTGGCTCTACAAGTTCTAGTGTTTGAAACCGAGCACACAAAATATTTACACTACTTTGGGTCGTAGCCACACAACTAGGACAGTTTCTCCTGTTACGACTTGTAAGTCACGACGCGAGTGACGAAAGTTGTCTCTCTGTGTGTGATTCTTTTCAAGAAGAGTTCTTCGTGGAAGTTGAATTATCAAGAGGGTATTTCATAGTGATGGCTCTCTCTTGCTAGATCGAGAGAAAATTTTGGAGGGAAGTTTTGTGAGTTTTGAGCTTATAGAAAGATGATCTTTGTGATATAATCTGTGAGTTTCTCTGATTCATAGTGAAATTTCTTGGTGGTGTGGCTCCATAGTTTTTTTTTTGTATTCTTTTGGTTTTCCATGTATGTCTTGGTGTGCTTTTTTTGGATTTTTTTTAATGTGCTGTTCAAAATTTTTTTCAGAATTTCTCGAGTTGTTGTGATCCTACTCCACGATGTGCTTTTGATTTATAATTGATCAAGTTCTAAATATATATTTATATCCCAATAAGTGGTATCAGAACGAGGTTTTTGGTTCGAGTACGAGCAATGGTTGATGAAGTAAGATACAAATTGGAAAAGTTTAATGGATACAATTCACATTGTGGAGGATGAAAATAGAGGATTTAATGTATCATAACAAATTATATTTGTCACTACAAGAAATCACCAAGAAGCCTGAATTATTATTATAAAGGAATGGAAAGTGCTTGGTCGAACAACTCTAAATAAAATGACAATTAGCATATATGAAAAATATTTGTTTGTCACTTTTTCGTTTATTACAATCAATATAGTGAAAAGTCATGATGGTTCTTATGGAGGTGCTAATAAAGATATATGAAAAACCTTTTACTTTTTAAAACATTTTTCTAATGAAAAGGTTATTAAACATGAAAATGGTGGGGAACAGTTCAATTGTTGAACACTTGAACAAATTCAATATTGTGACTATTTAGTTGTGTTCTGTGGAGATCATTTGATGATAAGGTAAGAACACTATTAACTTTGCCTTCATTGTCGTATAACTAGGATGATTTGTTCATGGAAGTGAGTAACTCTTCTAGAAACATGAAGTTAAACTTCAATGACATTGTAGGGTTAGTGTTGAGTGAAAAAAAATTACAGAAGAGCAGCTAATGGTAAATGTTCAAGTTTTGCATTGAATGCTAAAAACGGGAGGGTGAATCTCGATATTAATACAGGAATAAACTTATTCAAGTCCAAATGAGGAAAGACCATGTTAAGCAAAGTAAATGACAAAGGAGAATGCTAAAAAATGTAGAAATAAATGGCATTTTTAAGGACTCTAAAGCTTCAATAAAGGTTGGTGGTGGTGGACAATAAATGAATCTCTCTATAAATGTCTCCACAGACAAAATTCAAGGGGGCTCCCTAGTTTTATCTCTAATTAGTTTTAAATCTTAGATAGTATATTCAAGCACCTCTTTCCATGCATGAACAAAAAAAGAGGTGTTTAAAAATTTCACTCTATGGTGACCTACAGAATATTTATTTGGGAGACAGCAATGTCTATAATATCGTAGGAACGAGTGATGTTAATATCTATCTAGTTGCTAATATAATTATTTGAAAGCTTACTGAAGTTAGACGTGCTCCAAATCTAAAGAGAAATTTGATCTTTGTGAGTCAACTGACAAAGTTAGGGTACATAAATAAAATTGCTGATTTTACAAGTCAGGCATGTCTCAAACTGTTTTAAAAATGAGTTCTAATAGTACTTCAAGTGGACTATTTTAGCCATTATTTAAAGAGTCTGTGACTATTTTTACACTTCTATAAAATTTAAGATTAATACCGTCCCATGTAAATAGTCGATAATTATTTGTGCACTTTACTTTAGAAAAAAATATCATGAAAATAATCATTGAATTAAAATGTCAACTTAAAGATAAAAAAAAAAATTGAACATATCATTGATGTGAGCAAGCGAGCAAAACATAATCTATTCCAATTATCACAACAAATTCCCATGACCAAGATTTCATACCCATGTCTCCCTTTCACACAACAACAACCGAACCTTCCAATTAATGATTTTGCATCGATTTAATTTTCAAAATAAAATACAATAAATAAGTAATTGGGCCCGATTTTAAGCCCATTCATTGTCCCCTTGTGTGGCCCGACCTCGGGCTCGCCAAACGTGTAGCCAAGCGTGTAATCCAAGTCCAAAAAGAAATAGGTCAATGTCAAACCCTTGGAACCCAAGTCACCTATTGGGGGGTTTTTTATAATTTTGAAATTTGCAAAACTGTCCAATGCCCGAGAAAGAATAGAAGCATCCCATGTATGATTCCCATGAACCATACTTACATATTCAATGCTCTTAAAATTAAGTATTGTTACCTTTTTAAGCATGCAATCTTCCTCACTCCTATGAATTTAATGCTGCCGATTTATAACCCTTTAATGATTTAAAAATGAACCTATTGTTAGTGTGCTGTTATCATATATTATTTATGAAGATTTACATACATAGTACTTAACTCCTTTATATTTATATATTTAACACCGAAACTTTAATTTTTACATGTATAACATCTTATCAAGGAATGAAAAATATGTTGCGGGAGATAGATACTAGCTGATGTGGTGTATATAAATCAAACAGGAGTACAATCTTTGATAAATCAAACAGGAGTACAATCTTTGAAGCGAAAAATAGAACGAGAAAATTCACACCAGAAAACAGTAACACAGCGGAACAAATAGATTTATGTGGTTCAACAAATTATCTACGTCCACGGAGTTGCAGAGGATTTTACTACTTGAAAAATTTACACCAGTCGATCACCTCGACTTACAAGAGGAGTCTCTCNAGAGTACAATCTTTGATAAATCAAATAGGAGTACAATCTTTGAAGCAAAAAATAAAACGAGAAAATTCACACCAGAAAACAATAACACAGCGGAACACACAGATTTACGTGGTTCAACAAATTATCTACGTCCACAGAGTTGCAGAGGATTTTACTACTTGAAAAATTTACACCAGTCGATCACCTCGACTTACAAGAGGAGTCTCTCACTCTCATTTCGTTGCTCTTTGTTATTCACTCTCTACACCGAGATAGAAATAAATTCAATTTCTCTTCAGCCACAAACCACCAAAAAGAAGTCAAAAGAGAACAATCTTCTTCTTCTTTTTTCTTCTTTCTTCTACCGCAAGGAACTATTGTTTGCACTTTCCTCCATTCTATCCTGAGGAAGCCTGAAGAAGAACACCAACTATGACTTCTAANGTAGAACAATCTTCTTCTTCTTTTTTCTTCTTTCTTCTACCGCAAAGAACTATTGTTTGCACTTTCCTCCATTCTATCCTGAGGAAGCCTGAAGAAGAACACCAACTATGACTTCTAAAACCCAATGAGAGCCGTCTGAAGCCTTTATCACGAACATGAAGGAACTTTCGCGACAGACGCGACTCTTCGCAAAATAACAAACTGTTCGCGGGAACAGTTTGCGACCGAGCGTGGGAGCGATTAGCGGGTTTTGGGATCGAAAGAGGGATTGGGAGTTGGAGTCGCGACGCCAGCGAGATCGACGGTTCGCGAGAGTGCTGACGCCTATTCGCGAAACGGGAGGAGGGATCGGACTCCAGCGCTAACAAAATATGTATTTTCTTTTTTAAAAATTAAATTAGTGTGAGATATATATGCATACATAGGAATTGGGTAGTATGTATGTGAATGTTCCTATGAATTGTTGGTGAAATATATGATGTTATCTCACTAGTAGGGTTATAAACGAACCAATGCATTCGTAGAATAATTCATATTAGACTAGATTAATATTCGATTGACACTACAAGAAACTACAATTTTTACATACCATTGAACTTTTATGTACATACTTACCTAACAACAAAACTTCAATTTTTACATATATACCACATCACCTTTACATTTCATACACCTAAACACGTAAACATTCATTTTTGCATGCATACCACATATGAATGAAAATAATAACGCGAATATGCTTGCTTTCTTCAATGCTTTCTAATAGGAGTGGAGCTAAGGGAGGAGGGGAGTTTCGATGGTCTCTGTCACCACGATCCGGTCGTTCTCTCCCCAACCAGCTCTAATGGCAACAATATCGCGAAGGTTTGTTCAGGAAGGCTATGGTTTTGAGCGAAATCGTAAGGGAGAGGGTGAGGAAAATGGGCGAGAGAGCTTAATTAGTCAACACAAAGAAAAAAATATATATTTTTTAAATTTTTAGCGAATTAAATTTATAAAATCATTNGCAACAATATCGCGAAGGTTTGTTCAGGAAGGCTATGGTTTTGAGCGAAACCGTAAGGGAGAGCGAGAGGAAAATGGGCGAGAGAACTTAATTAGTCAACACAAAGAAAAAAATATATATTTTTTAAATTTTTAGCGAATTAAATTTATAAAATCATTTTAAAAAATGAGAGATTGGTTAGTCAATTCAAAATAAATCTAAAAATAAGTTTCATTAATGCCAATACGGCCATGGAAGTGAGGGTTTTACTGTACTTCGCACCAAGAACAATACAGGCATCTTACCAAACCAGCAATCCAATTTCTATCATGTAGAAATGCAGGCATTAATGGCCATTACACAATTCCAAATATAATTTTGCATGAATGCTTCGAATTTACTCAAACCCACCTTGGAGTTTCTTTTTGCAATTCAATATTTTCTTGGGGTTGGTTATAATATAATTACACTGCCATCACATAGTTTTACACCTTAAAAAATAATAAATATTAGATTAATATGTTAAGTTAAACCAATCTCACTAATCTGAATGCTAAAGCTCCATAATCAATATGCTTAATTATCTAAGATGCCATTAACTTCTTAATCAAGATTTCAATTTCTGATGTGAAACTAATCTATTCATTGCCTGATACTTCCAAAACCCAAAATTTCGTTAGCTGGGGTAGATAAGCAATTTATATTTCTTTATTATATAAATGAAGCTTTCACTATTATATATTAAAATATTTTTGTGACTCATAAAAACAGAAAAAAATTACAAATATACCACTTAATTCTTATGTATTTACATATCTAACACCTAAACTTCAACATATACGACACTTTAGTTAACCATGAAAATGATTTTTTTTTTCAAATATAAAGCTTATGAGCTAGATGTGTAAATACTTAAGAAGTGGGTGGTCTTTATGTAAATGCTCCAAAAAGAAAGAAAAATCAAAGAGGCCGCGAGCAAGAAGAAGATTCTGCGAGATTCCAATCATAAATCAGCATTCTGAAAATGTCCAAATTAAGCTAATATAAACAGATTACTATGCTAAATTTTCTCTAATTTATTTATGTTAGGATTTTTAAATTTATAAAATCTAACAAACTCATAAAATTTAAATGACCAAGATCTTTTAATTTATGATTTTCACATACCCATAAATGAGATATACGTACATGTATTCATGATCGTAGAATTCAATTTGAAGAGATAAATTTTCTCTCTCTAATCCCTATTTCTTTCTGTACTTTCTGATAGAGAGAAAAAATACATTTGCTCTTCTAGAGAGAAATATAACCCTTATCTTATTTATAAGAGAAAATATAAGTCTATTGAGAAGAGACACAACTTCTCTCTTAATTATTCATTATTAACCATCATCCATCATGATGGTTATTGACTAATATGATTTATTATAATTTAATTAATTAATTAAAGCCAAAGAATACGATGTCTTTTGAGAAGAGACATGACTTTTAATTTAGGATAATTAAATTAATTAATTAAAATGANGAAAGAATACGATGTCTTTTGAGAAGAGACATGACTTTTAATTTAGGATAATTAAATTAATTAATTAAAATGAAAGGATGCGGTGTCTATTGAGAAGAGACATGACCCTCTGCTTTTTAGTTAATGAATTACTATTAAAATAAATAACAGTGGGCCACATAAATAAAAAACTAACAATTTAAAACTAAATTTTATAAATAAAAGTGATGATATATAATAACAAAGTTAAAGTTATTATTACTATACGGATTAAATTTATTTGGGTGAACAATATTATTTCTTAGTGATAATATATTCAGACTGGTAACAATAAACTAATATTGAGATTTGTGAAAAAAAATTATTGTCATCATAAAAATATCAGCAAAGATAACCATAAAATCAGTGTCAGATAAGACATGATAATGATATGTTAAATAAAATTATTAATTATTTTTAAAATAAATTGTTAAGCTAAAAAAAAATTTGTTAAACATGAATTGAAAATTGGATGGAATAACAATTATTGAAACTCTGTCTAATCCGAGACTAACAATTTAAGTACCCTCTTCTTAAGGCTTACTGTGCCAGAGATGAATCGAACACCTGACCTGAGGGATCATATACCGTGAATGCCAACCATTAGGTCGGGATACACGTCACAACTCAGTCTAAATATTTATTAATAATAATTTCAATGGATATTAGTGACGTTAATACCTTTGATTTTTCCATATTATTTTAAGAAGATGATGAAATAATAAATTTATTTGATTTATTTTTTTTTTACAAATTTATAGTAAAATTATTTTTTCATCATGCTTTCATCAAAATTAGCACATTTATTTAAAAAAAAAAGTAATGATAAGATCAAAAGATTTATATTAATCATAACTTTTACTTGCATTTAAAAAATTCATATAACACAAAAATATCAATTCCGCTGATGTGGAATTTTGTAGCCACTCAGAATATTGATAAAATTTATATAATCTAATTATATTTTATTTATATATTACCTACAGACAATCGCACACGTGTATGATATTACGTACATTTAAAAATAAGAAAAAAAAATAATTTATATTATTCCAATATAAATATGAACATTTAACCCTCTCCACATTAGGCGTCAAGTGTGAATAAGACCAGCCACCAATTAATAATAATATTTATAAATAAAATTTAAATAATAATACTTAGTGATACGTTATGTTTATAATTTATGTTTATGGGTCTGTTCATATCAGCTACCTACCTTTCCCATTTGTGATGTCACATTCTTATGTAGCATTTGGATTGGGGGCTTTATATTTAAATCGGTTTTTGTATATTTGATGATTTAGTTAATTTAATTATAACAGCTAAGAGATATATCAATCATATCTTTCGAGTTTTGATTGAATTAAACTTAGTCAAATAAATATAATAATAATAAATAATTTTTTATGGGTTATAAAAAAATTATTTTGTATAATGTTGTTCATATAATTTTTCTTATTTCTACTTAAATGATTAGACAAGTAATGGATGGTGATAATCTTCCGCCTCATTGTTCGCGAACACCTGTTCGATTAAGCAAATTAGTCGATTACAAAAATTTGTTAATTTATGTCAAGTCATTGAATCTAGTGATTTAATTATGGTTGAAGATGCTCAAGCCCAGCATCGCTTTTGCACCGATGATCTAATGAACCTCTCCCACTCATGCAACCGCTGACCACTATCAACCACCACCCACCATATAGTCACAAAGCATGAAACATCATATGGAGTAGTGCATCATCCTAAATGTTGTGTCAACCTTGAAGATAATGTACTCAAGCTCTGAAAACTACTCATCATTGTGATCGCTCCATACCTCGGAAAACAAGCTCTTTTGTGCACGATCGTTGCAACTTCATAAACTGTGTAACCATTTTCCCATCAATGGGACAAGTGCCTACAGTGTATTCGTCAACTCAAAATGAATTATTCTAATAGGGGTAGCCTCATGATTTTTTCCTTTTTCGGGTTTTCTACATAAAAACTTCTGGTGTTTTTACTTATCATCTTTATTACTTGAGTCTGTGATGGATTCTCATGTTATGTTAAAACAATAATTCATTATTCTGTCGCTATAAATTCACCAGCACACGTCAACTTTCTCACATGATCACAATATAGAAGATGCACTCACACGGCTCACTGTAAACACACACACACCTACACACCCCAATATCTCACTTTGCTCTCACACAATGTCTAATGAAGACATTAAACTAGAGCATGTTCTCCTTTGAACACATGCTATTCATCACCAAAACCTGTCAAAACCGTGCATATCATCAAAGGTTGGTTTTAGGCGTCTAAGCACTAGGCTAGAGCATTGGGTTTTCATGCTTTCAATCTCACATGCATATGAATTTCCACTTCCTGTGTCTAGGTGCCAGATTTAGGCGTTGGGTTTCTAGGCTGATGTGCCTAGGCTCCATTTGTGAGCGATGCTTTTCCACCTGTTTTGTCTTTTTACACACAATGGATATGGCTAATTCAAGCGCCTGGGCATAGGAACAGGCATTAGATTTCCACCTATTCTATTCTTCTGGTCGAATGAGGTGCTAGTCGGGTGCACACTCGCTTGAACTGAGCGCTGAGGCGCTTGGCAGAGATTTAGCGTGTAATTTGCTCCTTATGCTCCTCTTAACTGGTTTTCAACCTATATCTTGTATATATGAACAAATATACGNTCACTCATGCAACCGCTGACCACTATCAACCACCACCCGCCATATAGTCACAAAGCATGAAACATCATATGGAGTAGTGCATCATCCTAAATGTTGTGTCAACCTTGAAGATAATGTACTCAAGCTCTGAAAACTACTCATCAATGTGATCGCTCCATACCACGGACAACAAGCTCTTTTGTGCACGATCGTTGCAACTTCAGAAACTGTGTAACCATTTTTCCATCAATGGGACAAGTGCATACAGTGTATTCGCCAACTCAAAATGAATTATTCTAATAGGGGTAGGCTTCATGATTTTTTTCTTTTTCGGGTTTTTTACATAAAAACTTCTGGTGTTTCTACTTGTCATCTTTATTACTTGAGTCTGTGATGGATTCTCATGTTATGTTAAAACAATAATTCATTATTCTGTCGCTATAAATTCTCCAGCACACATCAACTTTCTCACATGATCAAAATATAGAAGATGCACTCACACGACTCACTGTAAACACACACACACCTACACACCCCAATGTCTCACTTTGCTCTCACACAATGTCTAATGAAGACATTAAACTAGAGCATGTTCTCCTTTGAACACATGCTATTCATCACCAAAACCTGTCAAAACCGTGCATATCATCAAAGGTTGGTTTTAGGCGTCTAAGCACTAGGCTAGAGCATTGGGTTTTCATGCTTTCAATCTCACATGCATATGAATTTCCACTTCCTGTGTCTAGGTGCCAGATTTAGGCGTTGGGTTTCTAGGCTGATGTGCCTAGGCTCCATTTGTGAGCGATGCTTTTCCACCTGTTTTGTCTTTTTACACACAATGGATATGGCTAATTCAAGTGCATGGGCATAGGACCAGGCATTAGATTTCCACCTATTCTATTCTTCTGGTCGAATGAGGTGCTAGTCGGGTGCACATACGCTTGAACTAAGCGCTGAGTCACTTGGCAGAGATTTACCGTGTAATTTGCTCCTTATGCTCCTCTTAACTGGTTTTCAACCTATATCTTGTATATATGAACAAATATACGCTGAAAAAGTATAAAATGACACAAATAATCGAGAAAATATAAGAATTATCATCTCACATTTTCTACAAATCAATAATTTAAAGGAGAACATACAACTATATAAATAGTCAAACTTGAATGATATGTTGAACTGAAGGAAGAAAGCATTATGTTAGAAACCAGAAAGAAATTGATTTGAAACAAATACATTGCCAATGACATAAAAAAATTTATTTGGTTCATGCTCATGATTGACTTAAGCACATGATGCTCATTGCTATTATGTAAAATATTATACCATTTTATTATTGCATGTATATGATATGTCAAATACAAATATGACCAAGTTTAGGAACACACTCCAAATAAGACATTTCTGAACGTTAGTTTTATGGCCAAGGTGGGATTTTCAAAAGCGTTTACATAAACAAATTTACTTACGCATAATTATGTTATCTTCATAATTCATGATTTTAAATATATGAACTTATGGCAGTGGGTAATTCAACATAACCATGTGCAAGTCAAAAAGAGTTTTGTAACTATATTTTTCAAATATACCAATTGCGTGCTAGAAAATTTGTGATAATAGAATGATATTTTAATGTTATAGGATTGCGCGAAGATCCAACATATTTGCAGATAAGAGAAAATTTGTGGGAAGAGATAGTAAAATTTTTTACATGAAAAAACTCAGGATATGAAAAAAATCATAGGGTCTGGCTCTCCATTATGTAATCAAGAGCACAAATATTCATTCTTCACTTGGATTAGGGAATGGGATATTNAGATCCAACATATTTGCAGATAAGAGAAAATTTGTGGGAAGAGATAGTAAATTTTTTTACATGGAAAAACTCAGGATATGGAAAAAATCATGGGGTCTGGCTCTCCATTATGTAATCAAGAGCACAAATATTCATTCTTCACTTGGATTAGGGAATGAGATATTACAAGATACTATTGAAATGTTAACGAATTTGAAATAACCAAACATATAATTGGGAATAAAATTGTTGTAGCCTGACAATAATGGTTATAGTGGGGTTATGGTAGTATTGGTTGGCTATAGAAGCCATAGTTGATGACTATGACAGTCATCGTAGAGCTACCAATATCATAGTTGGTAGCTATAACATCCATAATCGGTTGCATGAGTCATAGTTCTTGGAGACTATAATAGTGGAAATATGATAATTAAAGTATTAGTTGGTGGCAGTTAACAACAATTGGTGGTCGACGATGACCTCTGGTGGTCGATGATGATCTTTTGTGGTAAAGTGATCTGCCACAATTTCCTGTGACTAGCAATAATTGACAGAACTTTAAGGGTTAAGATTTAGTAGTCAGGTCACTCTTTTTTTCTCCTTTCCCTTTCAAGTAAAGAATGCAGGTCTTTTTGCATTTTTTGAGAGAGTCAATTTGATAATTTTAACCATTCTCCCAAACACTCCATCGGTTAGTCCACAAAATTGCTTCACTTGATCACATATAGTTTTTTTCAATAGTTATATGTCTTAATGATATCAAAATTGAACAATCTTGAACTCGTTTGATTCCTCCCATCAAGACATTGGACGTTCGATTTGAATATCAACATGTCAAATTCTCAGATTATTTTACATTTTAATTGACNTGTCACTCTTCTTTTCTCCTTTCTCTTTCAAGTAAAGAATGCGGGTCTTTTTGCATTTTTTGAGAGAGTCAATTTGATAAATTCAACCATTCTCCAAAACACTCCATCGGTTAGTCCACAAAATTGCTTCACTTGATCACATATAGTTTTTTCAATAGTTATATGTCTTAATGATATCAAAATTGAACAATTTTGAACTCGTTTGATTCCTCTCATCAAGACATTGGACGTTCGATTTGAATATCAACATGTCAAATTCTCAGATTATTTTACATTTTAATTGACGCACTAAAACCTTTAACTATACTTCAAATATTTGATTTGGGCTCATTTGGATTTAAATTGGATATTTTTTAACATCATTAGCCTGATTTTGTCAAGAGGCTCAAATTCAGAATATTGCTTGCTTATAATACTTCAAGAGTCGTGTCTGATAATTATAAAAATTAATTAATTACACATCAATACTTTTGGTAATGACTTGTTGTACTGTATAGACATGTAATATTCGTCAAAATATATATATATATATANAATTGTAAATATAATAGACATATTCTAAATATGTAATAAATAATTAGCTCGTAATTAAAACTCTCTTAATTTTAAAGCCAAAATTACAATAAAAATACTAATTATTATATAATAGAGTAGTGAAGTAAGAAGATAGAAAAATAGATAATCTCTAATAATATTATTATTAATTAAATTTATTTTTATATATTAAAAAAAGTAAATAATATCTTTATAAAATATGATAATATAGAACATAATATTTCTTATACTTTTTGAAATTTAGATTACCTTCATCTTTCCTTTATTTCCTGCTAGACTGAAAAGTATTTTCTTAAATAGTTTNGAAATTTAGATTACCTTCATCTTTCCTTTATTTCCTGCTAGACTGAAAAGTATTTTCTTAAATAGTTTATAAGTTGATGCGTGCTAGAAAATCCGCGGCAGTAGAGTAACGGATTATCGTCTTAGCGTTGTACAAGAATTCAACACACACATAGATGAAAAAGAAACAAGAAATAACGACTCCAAAAGTTTTTACGTGGAAAACCCGGAAAGTGAAAATCCACGGTGTCTGACCCAGTTGTGAAAATTCACTATTGACTGATGATTATAAAAATCTCTTGTCCTATAAACAGGAAAGTGTAACTATATTTTTCAGATTACAGCGTCAACTGTTGGGGTCTAGTTGGCGAAGGTCAACGGTGGTCGGCAGCGGTCGACGACGGTAAGCAGTGGTCGACGGAGGTCGACAGTCGACAGAAGTCGGTGGCAGTCGGTGGTGATCCTGAGCTACATATCACCTCCCAAAAGAGCTCTTCGGGATTGTGGGCGGCCCAGGAAGTGACATTCTCCTCCACCCAATCACGGATCGACTCCACCTAGGGTCCCACTAGACCATGGAGAGTACACACACCTGACAGACAATAATCTGCTCTAATACCACTTGTCACCTCCCAAAAGAGCTCTTCGTGGTGGTGGGCAGCTCAGGAAGCGACATGCAACTTCTCCTCAAAGCCTCAGACTCTCTGTAAGCTTAAGCTCCCCCCTCATGAGAGGGGAGGGGGCTCTATTTATAGTGTTCTGGATGAAATTAATACAAAAATATGAATCATTTTGATCTGACAGTTCGGAGAGTTTCTCTCCATTAAACGACGATTAATGTATATTTTGGTGTCTTAATGATGTCAAAATTGAGTGATCTTGAGCTCGTTGAATATGTTTTGTCGAGACGTTCGATTCGACTATAAGCTTGTCAGTTTTGACATCTGTTTGACCTTCCAAATATGTTTGGAAATCTTTCAATAATGATTTAATAGGTTTGATTTGACTCGAATTGGACTAATTTTGATATCATTGGGTTCTTCTCATAGAGCTGATCAGTTTGACTATAAGTAATAAAATCGGAGCTTTAGATGACTGTTAATCAAAGTTTGAATGTTTTATGCTCAAAAAATTATCTCATGATTCGTGTCTAATAATAAAAAAATTATTAGTAGCGTATCTTAAGTAAATACTTAAAATTGTTGAAAATTCTAAAAGAAATTACAGAGCGGTTGTTATGAGTCAATAATATTTAAATTATTAATTAAATTGAAATAATAAAAAATAATAATAATTAAAATTAAAAATACAAATTGGTAAAGGTAAATAATTTAGACAATGACATGCTCCTCCATGAAAATTAGGTAAGTAAAAAATTAATCGATATGATTAACGTGAAAACAAAGCTGTCGTCGTGCCTTGTGACCGCAAATGTGCTTTAAAAAAAAAAAAAGGCAATTAAATCGTATTATATGTTGCTGGCATGCGGATTATTTATTTATATATTATTAAGCTTTTACTTTCTTTTTTTTAAGGAATATAAATTACTAATGTTACATTTGGATCATGACACGTCTTTGTAAACGAATTTCTAATTAATTATAAAAAAATAGTTCAATTTATTTATGAAATTTGAATTCAAAGAAAGGTAACAAAATGGTCCCTTGGGGCTAGGGGCAGAACCAACATTATTTTTTAGAGTAAAATTATCGAATGTGTAATTCCTAAGGAACAATTGCCCGCTCTGAACAAAACCTGGTTATGCCCCTGCTTGAAGCCATTTTAGTTAGGGAGTTTATAAAAGTGTCAGTTTAATCCTTAGACTTATTTAATATGAGCTAACATATAGGGCTGTCAAAATGGCTCGTTGTTCGCGAACAGCTCGTGTTCGGCTCGTTAAGAAGCTCGTGTTCGGCTCGTTAATTTCGTTCNTGACCGCAAATGTGCTTAAAATAAAAAAAAAAAAGGCAATTAAATCGTATTATATGTTGATGGCATGCGGATTATTTATTTATATATTATTAAGCTTTTACTTTCTTTTTTTTTAAGGAATATAAATTACTAATATTACATTTGGATAATGACACGTCTTTGTAAACGAATTTCTAATTAATTATTAAAAAAAATAGTTCAATTTATTTATGAGATTTGAATTCAAAGAAAGGTAACAAAATGGTCCCTTGGGGCTAGGGGCGGAACCAACATTATTTTTTAGAGTAAAATTATCGAATGTGTAATTCCTAAGGAACAATTGCCTGCTCTGAACAAAACCTGGTTATGCCCCTGCTTGAAGCCATTTTAGTTAGGGAGTTTACAAAAGTGTCAGTTTAATCCTTAGACTTATTTAATATGAGCTAACATAGTCCTAAAACTCTTTGAAGAGATGATTATTTCGGAAAAAAAAATATTATATTAGGAGTCCTGCTATATTTTGCATCAGTACTCTAATCACTGTCTGTCACGTGTACAGTCTGACCCCAATGTGTATTAAATTATTTAATTTTTTTACTAAGAGATCTGAATTGTATACGTGGTAGATAGTGATTGGAGTTTTGATACAAAAATGTATCAGGACTTCTGATGTAATATTTTCTTCTGTTTCAGCTCCTTTACAGAGGAGTGAGGGATTAATTCGATATTTTTATAAATTTTGAGCTAAAATGACATTATGTAAATAATAAAAAAAATAATTTAAAAAACAAATCTTATTGCAATTTAATTTTAAGAATTATATTTTAGAAAATAAAATAAAAATCATAACTCATGAAACAACTTCAATAAAAACTTAGCTGAGAAAAAACCCTTGGTTTGAATGGGAGCTTATCAACAACTTCTCTGATCAAATACAGCTATTTATTCAACAAAGAAAGAACAATTAATGCAACAAAATCATGTGCATTGTTTATACTTTACTGCTGACTGCTGATGAAGCAATTAAGATATGCTAATATAATGGAAAAAATAGTTAAAAATGTTTAATGTTATTTTTATGGAACTTTTACTTTATTTTCCCTTATTTATTTATTTATTTATTTTGTTGGTCTTCCTTCTTATAGAATAAATATGTCATTCACACAAGTATTTATCAATATAAACATATAAACATGAATCTAAATATACATAATCTATATATCTATGCATGCATTCAAATATAAACGCATAATAAAATATACATATTATTTAGCTACGATCAAACCGAACATCTTCAAACAAAAATATGTTCATGTTCGGCTTATTAATTAAATAACAGGGCTTATATTGATCTCTATCTTAAATTCTGAATGTTAACATAAAATAAGGACTTGAATGTAGGGTTTTCAAAAGAGCACGTTATTCACGAACAACTCGTGCTCGGCTCGTTAAATAGTCGGTGTTAACGAGCCGGTGATCAAATTATTTATTAAATCAGCTGAACAAGATTTTTTTTTTTAATTTAAACTCCTTAAACAACCGGTGATCAAATATGTTCATATTCGTGTTCTCTCATTTTAACTCGAAATAATAATAATAATATATTACATATATTTATATATAAGTTTAAATCACTATAGCTCGTTTGATCATATGACTTTTCACATTTTATTACATAAGACCCGTGCATATTTGAATCCAACACCATATATATATTTTTCTAACTAATTTAAACGGGTCAATTTCGAGCCGAATACACACAAACAATATTCTCCAGTTTCTCTCTGATTTCCCCATCCCANTATATATTTATATACAAGTTTAAATGACTATAACTCGTTTGATCATATGACTTTTCACATTTTATTACATAAGACCCGCGCATATTTGAATCCAACACCATATATATATTTTTCTAACTAATTAAACGGGTCAATTTCGAGCCGAATACACACAAACAATATTCTCCAGTTTCTCTCTGATTTCCCCGTCCCATTCAACTGCAAGTAAACTAATATAAGAACCAGCCAGCATCTCCCATCATTTTAATCATGCACTGTCATTATACTTCCAGGAAAAAATAAAATAAAACTAAATGAGAAGACGTAACATAGCAGTTATATCTATACATATTCAGTTCATGCACAAACAGTGATTTTGAAAATGATTTACAGGCAGGTTTCAGTCATTCTCCACACAGAATAATGAAGAACATGACCCAGACGCCTGAAACATGATTGTAGAATTAGTCCAAGAGCTGTCAACAAGGACTGGTGGCTTTTTAAATAATAATATTATTAGTTTTAGTATTATGAAGCTTCGGAAATAATTAATAAGAAGTATTTTACACGCAATATGGGTTAAATATATTATACTTTATAACCTCGACATGTCCAATCCCTATCTTAATAATGCATGGTTACACCTTAATTAGTTCATTAATTAATCAGGTTAGAAGAGTAAATAAGCATGATTACAAGGGTAAAGTTGTCAGTGGAGTTGATATGATCTTTGCTAGCCCCGTGTGAAAAAAGATAGAGCTGACTGTTGCTGCCTTCATTTGAAAACATGGCTCCAATGGACCCACCAATTTTGTGAAATTTGACTCTTTTTAATGTGTCATTTAGGGTCCGCTGTGCAATTAGTCATCAAATTATTGTGGCAAAAATCATGATTTTGATCATTATGGCGGGTATTATAGACTTAATTTACTTTTTTTTTTTTTTCACGTGTGAATGCACAACGCCATGGCCGCACCGGGCCGTTGTCCGAACATCTGCACACATGCAGATGTCCAGACGTGCAAATGTCCGCACACAATATTTGTTCATGTATGCAAGAATAGATCAAGTACTATAAAATTATATTTTTTCTTAGAAAAATAAAATACATATTAAAGTAATAGATAGAAATATCATGCATAAACCTAAGGAAATTAATAAGAATATTAGAAGAATTTGCAGACCCTTGGGATTGAATGTTCTCACCTTAAATTTAGTTTATTAGAGAGTATTATGAGGTGACCAATAGCCATGCAATTTTCAAAAAAGGTAACATCCTACCTAAAAGCTGTCCTCATATCAGTTTGCATTCAAAATTGTTCTATGGTTTGAACAATATAATATGTGAAATGAAAGTGATATGCTAATCCCAATATGAAGATGAACGTGTAGACTTTTTGAGATCAATCTCCATTAATTAAAATATTCACACAAGAGTCCTTTCATCAAATAAATTATTCTGCCCTGGCACCTTGGCGTCATCCTTATAAGGAGCAATAGTTGAGCATTCACAGAGAAGTACTCGTGAAGCCATTTTTTCACTAAAAATGGTTTCCTAAATCTCTCAAATAATAGTCTTCTACTTAGTTTTTCAGCCATCGTTATCTTTCGAGTATTTTCTTAAAAGTTGGTTTTTGCAGTCTGTATGTACTATTTTTTGGACTGAAATAAGAAGTTAGAACTTGTTTGAGTGTTTCTTCAGAGGAGAACATAGTTGGTAGAAGCCATGGAGGAGAAGAGTGATATGGATAAAGGAGATGAGATCATGTTGCCGGGTTTCCGGTTTCATCCGACAGATGAGGAGTTAGTAGGTTTCTATCTGAGGAGAAAGATACAGCAAAGGCCACTTTCTATTGAGCTCATCAGGCAGCTAGATATCTACAAATATGACCCCTGGGACCTCCCAAGTAAGCCATCACTGATCATTTTCATTCTTATTAGAAGAAAAGTTTACTTTTAATTACATAACATCATTCATTTCTATTTTCATTAAGGTCAACAAACTTGTTTTAGACGTTTTCTGAGGAAAGATAATCAATCAACAGATCATAACTTCCTCATCTTTCCTAGTAATTTCGTGTGTTCTCACTTTTGCAAGTGAGAAAGCAGGAGTTTTTTCATCTTTTTATTGATCTTTCATGTTAGTGCTTCTTCCAAGTTAAAGTTTTTTCTTCATGTTCTTAATAATTCCTTTGCTTTAATCCATCTATATTCTAGTAGAGTGGTCGTTTGTATGAATTAATATTTTGTTTTAGAATTTATTTTCTTCTCTGTTTAATTATATCTAGCTTAGTTCCATTTTTTTTGAAGTTTTCATAACTTGTCAAAACATGGTTAGTATGTTGAAGCTCTCTAGAGTGTTATTATTAGTGTCTCCCTGTCATCAGACAAGTTCAAAAGTGATCCATAATCAAATAATAATACTGAAAAGGCTTGAAACCAACAAACATAAAGGCAAGATCAGCAATCTAAAAGCTGCATATTATGAATATTAAAACATTAGTAAAAGCTTACATAAACAATTATTTTCTTTGACATAAAATTGATTCATTGTTCTGGTATTAACATGTGAGCAGAGATGGCGACAACTGGAGAGAAGGAATGGTATTTCTACTGCCCCAGAGATAGAAAATACCGCAACAGTGCGAGGCCTAACAGAGTCACAGGAGCTGGATTCTGGAAAGCTACAGGAACCGACAGGCCCATATACTCCTCTGAAGGAACTAAATGCATTGGGTTGAAGAAATCTCTAGTCTTTTACAAGGGAAGAGCAGCCAAAGGGATGAAGACTGATTGGATGATGCATGAGTTCAGGCTTCCATCTCTTACTGATCCATCAATCTCCAAAAGACCTGTTGACAAGAACTTCATCCCTGCCAATGTAAGCCGCTCTGCATAAGCTTCATTTGGATCAAGTTTTAATAAGAAAAAAAACGCAGAGCACAAACTAATCATATCTTGTCATGAATAGGAATCATGGGCCATCTGCAGGATCTTCAAAAAAACCAACACATCAACACAAAGAGCACTGTCACACTCTTGGGTATCTTCACTGCCAGAATCAACAGATTTAGAAAAGTTCTCTCTTCCACGTGCTGTGAACCTTACACACTTTGCATCAGAGATCGCTTCCTGCACCACAGAAATGGGATCTGCAATCCAGTTCGGATGTAACAGTACTGGATTAGAACATCATGGCAGTGGAGTAACATATCCTTCCTTGGATTTTGCTAACTATAAGTCCATAAACCTGAGCAGTTGCAAGTCATCTGAAATGCCCACAAGCTTCATGTTCTCCCCGCCGGAAACATCAATGCCTATCAAGCCATCAGTGGATGTGACCTCCATGCTTCTGAACTTATCCCCCAACATACTTCAGGATATGGATAAATCTTCTCCAAGTATAGACTTTGAACAGCCTCATCAGTCTAATGGATTCACTGTTACATTTCCATTAGAGGCAAATGGGAGCTTGGTAACAGATGAAGAGGAGATGATTTCTAAAAAGAGTCTGAGTTGCATCACAGGTGGAAATAATCAGTGGGGAAATATGAGGACTATGAATTTTCCATTCAACCTCACAAATCCCTCTGATGACTGGAAGCTGAACCTGCTGTGGGATTCTGCACTGTGTCCCAGTGAGATGTCAACGGGTTATTCCACCAATAAATGTTATACTTGAAAAGTGTTTCTGTTTTAGGCTATTTTGGTGACCTTCGTCTGTTAGCATTACTGTTAGCATGGATTATTGAGTTGCATGTGGGAGAAAAATGGCTATGAATTGATGTATATATTTATTGTAAAGCCAGCTAACAGCAAAGCTAACAGATTGTGAAGGAAATATATATATGTTTGTTTTAATTATCAGTATTTTGATTTTCATATATGTTATGGATATAATTTAATTATCAGTATTTTGATTTTCATATATGTTATGGATATAAATGCAAATCAGTTATTAGTCTGAGCGTAGATGGTTCTTGATAAGCCTCCAACTAGTCTTCATCATCATTTGACACGAATTTCGAGGCAACTTTTTGAGCAAAAAAATATTTGAATTTCAATAAAAAATCATCCAGAACTCCGATTTCAACAAAATTACAGTCAAACTGACCGCTCGACGAGATAGACCCACATGGTACCAACATTGATTTAATCTGAATCAAATCTAGCCCCAATGAAGTCATTAAACTTCATTTGAAATTTTTCTAGACACATTTGAAATGTCAGATGAATGTTAAGTTCAATGAGTTTCCAGTCGAATTGGGTGTCTCGGTGAGACAAATCCAACAAGCCCAAGATTGCTCAATTTTAATATCGTTAAGACACTCAAATGTCCATCAAATGTTGTATTATTAAAGAAAATTTTTCATACTGTCCGATCAAAGTGATACATATTTCTGCATTATTTGCATCTGTAAATGTATAAATAGAGTCTCACCTCTCTCAAGAGAAAAGAAAATGAGAGTTTAAGCCTTGAGGAAGAGAGTTTGAAGCNCATAAATAGAGTCTCACCTCTCTCAAGAGAAAAGAAAATGAGAGTTTAAGCCTTGAGGAAGAGAGTTTGAAGCAAGGAGAGGAAGTTGAAGTCCAACACCGCTCCTACTATCTTCGACCACCGTCGACTGCCATCGACCACCATCCGTCGGTCATCGTCGACTACCGCCGATCATCGTCAACCACCCTATGTTGGTCGCGACTCATCATCATCGACCACCGTCCACTTCTTACAACAAATTCATCAATGCACCAACGTTGTAAATCCAAAGTGTGTTCAACTCTTACCCGTATGTGGGGCGAGGGACTGAAATTGTANTCTATGTTGGTCGCGACTCATCATCATCGACCACCGTCCACTTCTTACAACAAATTCATTAATGCACCAACGTTGTAAATCCAAAGTGTGTTCAACTCTTACCCGTATGTGGGGCGAGGGACTGAAATTGTAATCACAAGTTTGTAGTTGATTTCCTTAGTTTGGTCAGGTCCACTAGGTTTTTCCCTTTTATGAGTTTTTCACTTAAAAACTGATGGTGTCTCTACTGTTGTTTTCCTTTTATCCGAGTGTGTGTTGAATCTCTGTACCATGCTAAGACGATAAACTGCTACATTATTGTCGTAAGTTTTTTAGCACGCATTAGTTTAGCGACGTTTGTCGGAATTTTAATCCCACCACTGAAGCAATTGTGACTTGTGAGGCTTACTACATGACCACTATGCACATATTCTTGACGACGGAGCATCCCGCTTCAACACCCATCATTCTAGGGGACATTCATGAAGCTAAGAGTGGCATGCCTCCTCATCTTCCCATCGTGAGATACGTTATCTTGTTAATGAAGGCGTGGTAGGTCCTTCTCTGAAAGACCGAATATGCAGAATGGAGGAGTGTTAACTGGAGATCTTACAGCTCCTACGTGGGGCTCAATAACTGTTGTTGACACCATTAGATGAAGTACGTTACTGCTAACACAACAATCTGCGGGAAACACAGCACTTAGAAGAACTCGTACCGACCCCCTCCCCAAGAAGGAACACATCTCCTGTCAGGTCATGATGTTGGACTCTTAAATACCGCAAGTTCCACTCATCCATCTCGAGCAGCTCACTTGACATTGTCATGGCTTGCTGTCGTTCTAGATGATGAACTAGCTATGACGCCTCATCTGAGAAGAGTTCTCCCTAGAGAAAAAGGATCGTTTTACCACTCACCTTAACGTCCAAGAATCTTCTCCCTTAACGAATGCAGTCCTCCAATACTCCAGCCCATTAAGCTTCAAGCTTCCGAACATCGATACTTACAAAGGGATAACTGGCCTCTATGAGCTTACTACTCACCATCAAACCACCATGCACATTCAACGTGCCTCTGATGTGCTTATGTGTCAAGTGTGTCAGACCACTCTTAAAGAACAAGCTTGCACCTGGTTCTACTCTTTGTCAATGGGCATTGTAAACACCTTTAACGAGCTTGTCAGACTATTTATGGAGCAGTTCATAGCAAAACGATGGATCATTAATGATTCAACCCATCTCTCGTGAATTCATCAAAGTGAAGGAGAGTCGCTCAAGGACTACTTTTGCAAATATTTCTTTGAAGCCCGTCAGATTCTGGGAGTGGATTTGGAGTTATTGAGAGTGTCTTCCTTGAGGGGCACCGCCTAGGGTCCTTCTTCTCATTATTGATGCAGGAGACAGTTCGCTCTTATGTTGACATTGTCCA
>JXCR01073280.1:20895-39992 GCA_002079205.1 Phalaenopsis hybrid cultivar
AAAGGGAAAAGATCATGATAATTTCTTAAACATTTTCATGGCTTCACCAATTCAAATCATCATTTCACAATTCTGGAGATAAGGAGAAAGACAGAGAAAACTACTCAGATCTCATGGGGAAAGTGCAACAAAACTCGGAATTCATATATAAATTCAAAGTCATACAGACTATAACAAATAAATAAACTTATCTCTAATTTCTCCCCAAGTAAACTCCTCAAAGTTTCTCCGAATCTCTTTCTTTCTTTACAACACACAGAACTCATCTTTGAAATAGCAAGGAAGAAGAAATCTCTCACTTTCCCTCTACTCTTACAATCTCTCAAAGAATTCCTCACAATCTCTTCATTATAATGGAACCTTTCTAACCTCCATGCTCTCTAGAGCTCTCACCACCTCCTCTTCTCTCTCCTCTCTCAGCCAAAATCTTTCCTTTAATGATGTGGATGAGTTTTCCTAAGAGTTGCTTAAGCATCCCTCCAAAATTTGGCTTTATCCATTACACAAGTACACATAAATGTCAATCTCGCCGTCGGCGGCCTCGATGGCGTCGTCGGCAGCCTTTTGGAGAATTTATCCTGTAGCCTTGGGAAAAGCTCGTCGCCGTCGGCGCCCTAGTTCAAATCTCCACATTTTGGTCCTTTTTGCATTTTTTGCTCCATTGACTCTAATTCATCATTCCTGCAACAAAAAAACAGCAAAAATATCTTTCCTTAAAGTGCAATATCATCAAAAATAGTATAAAATAGGTATGAAAATCTTAACATATTTTACTCTGGTCAATGGATATACGTGCTATCATCAAATACCTATAGCTCTAATGGATCAGGAGAAAACAACATTTACTAGTCTTTATGGAACTTTTGTTTTTCGGTGAATGCTCTTTGGATTATGTAATGCACTTGCAACATTTCAAATATGTGTGATGTTAATTTTTAGTGATTTAATTGAAAAAGGGATTGAAGTCTTTATGGATGATTTTTCTGTGTTTGGAACTTCGTTTGAAATACGTCTAAATCATTTAGAGAAAATTCTTGAATGATGTAAAAAGAATAACCTCGTATTGAAATGGGAAAAATGTCAATTTATGGTTGCAGGAGGAATTATTCCTAGGCTTAAAATTTTAGAAAATATCATGGAAGTAGATCATACAAAAATTTAAGTTATATCAAACTTACCTCCACCTACTAATGTACGAGGAGTTAGGAGCTTTTTAGGACATGCTAGATTTTACATGCAATATATTAAAGATTTTTCAAAAATTACTAAACATTTGTGCCAACTTCTGGAAAAAGATATAAAATTTGATTTCAACCAAGATTACTTTAAAGCCTTCAAAACATTAAAGGAAAATTTGATCACTGCTCCTATAATTGTTTCACCTAATTGGGAGAAATCTTTTGAGTTAATGTATGATGCTAGTGATTATGCAATTGGAGCTGTATTAGGGCAGAGATATGACAAGATTTTTAAAGTTATATACTATACTAGTAAGACACTTAATGATGCCCGGATTAACTACACCACCACTCAAAGAGATTTATTAACCATTGTGTATGTTTTTGATAAGTTTAGGTCATATCTGATTGGAGCTAAATGTTTTGTGCATATTGACCATTCAATTATTAAATATTTGATGCAAAAGAAGGATGTGAAACCAATACTAATTAGATGGGTACTTCAGATGCAAGAGTTTAATTTTGTAATAGTCGATAGGAAAGGGATTCTTAATGTAATTGTTCATCATCTATCTAGGCTAGAACATGAAGAAATACTTGACATGGAAAAAGAAATTAATGAAACTTTTTNTGAAACCAATACTAATTAGATGGGTACTTCGGATGCAAGAGTTTAATTTTGTAATAGTCGATAGGAAAGGGATTCTTAATCTAATTGTTCATCATCTATCTAGGCTAGAACATGAAGAAATACTTGACATGGAAAAAGAAATTAATGAAACTTTTTTAGAAGAACAAATTTATGTTGTAAAAGAATGTGAAATAGCTTGGTATGTTGATATTGTAAAATATATTGTTAGTGTTATTTTTCCATATGGATTAACAAAATAACAGGAAAAGAAATTCATTCATGATGCAAAGTCTTATTTTTGGGATGACCTCTNCAGAAGAACAAATTTATGCTGTAAAAGAATGTGAAATAGCTTGGTATGTTGATATTGTAAATTATATTGTTAGTGGTATTTTTACATATGGATTAACAAAATAACAGGAAAAGAAATTCATTCATGATGCAAAGTCTTATTTTTGGGATGACCTCTATTTATATAAATAATGCAAAGATTTAATAATGAGACGATGTGTGCCTTACAAAAAATTCAAGAAATTATTCAGAAATGTCATAATTCTGAATTTGGAGGAGATATGGGGAATGATATAACTGTTCATAAAATTTTACAATCTTGATTTTATTGGCCTACTCTATTTAGATATGTTAATATATATATATAAACATGTGATCAGTGTCAGAGAGTAGGTAATATTTCGAGAAGAGACGAAATGCCTCTAAATTTTAATTTGAAAATAACAAATTTTGATGCATGGGGATATAATTTTTTGGGACCATTTATACCTTCATTTGAAAATGTATATATATATTGATTGCAGTGGATTATGTTTCAAAATGGATTGAAGCAATCGCTTTACTTCGATGTGATGCTCGAAGTGTTTCAAAATTTTTAATTAAAAATATTTTTACAAGACATGGAATGCCTAGAGTNGGAAAAGATCATGATAATTTCTTAAACATTTTCATGGCTTCACCAATTCAAATCATCATTTCACAATTCTGGAGATAAGGAGAAAGACAGAGAAAACTACTCAGATCTCATGGGGAAAGTGCAACAAAACTCGAAATTCATATATAAATTCAAAGTCATACAGACTATAACAAATAAATAAACTTATCTCTAATTTCTCCCCAAGTAAACTCCTCAAAGTTTCTCTAATTCTCTTCCTTTCTTTACAACACACATAACTCATCTTTGAAATAGCAAGGAAGAAGAAATCTCTAACTTTCCCTCTACTCTTACAATCTCTCAAAGAATTCCTCACAATCTCTTCATTATAATGGAACCTTTCTAACCTCCATGCTCTCTAGAGCTCTCACCAGCTCCTCTTTTCTCTCCTCTTTCAGCCAAAATCTTTCCTTTAATGATGTGGATGAGTTTTCCTAAGAGTTGCTTAAGAACCCCGCCAAAATTTGGCTTTATCCATTACACAAGTACACATAACTGTCAATCTCGCCGTCGGCGGCCTCGATGGCGCCGTCGGCAGCCTTTTGGAGAATTTATCCTGTAGCCTTGGGAAAAGCTCGTCGCCATCGGCGCCCTAGTTCAAATCTCCACATTTTGGTCCTTTTTGCTCCAAATCTGCTCCTTTTTGCATTTTTTGCTCCATTGACTCTAATTCATCATTCCTGCAATAAAACATCAAAAATATCTTTCCTTAAAGTGCAATATCATAAAAAATAGTATAAAATAGGTATGAAAATCTTAACATATTTTACTCTGGACAATGGATATACGTGCTATCATCAAATACCTATAGCTCTAATGGATCAGGAGAAAACAACATTTACTAGTCTTTATGGAACTTTTGCTTTTCGGTGAATGCTCTTTGGACTATGTAATGCACTTGCAACATTTCAAAGATGTGTGATGTTAATTTTTAGTGATTTAATTGAAAAAGGGATTGAAGTATTTATGGATGATTTTTCTGTGTTTGGAACTTCGTTTGAAATATGTCTAAATCATTTAGAGAAAATTCTTGAATGATGTAAAAAGAATAACCTCGTATTGAAATGGGAAAAATGTCAATTTATGGTTGCAGGAGGAATTATTCCTAGGCTTAAAATTTCAAAAAATATCATGGAAGTAGATCATACAAAAATTTAGGTTATATCAAACTTACCTCCACCTACTAATGTACGAGAAGTTAGGAGCTTTTTAGGACATGCTAGATTTTACATGCAATATATTAAAGATTTTTCAAAAATTACTAAACANCATCTTTATTTACCTAATTTTATGGAAGAATTAAGAATTTTTCTATCAAAATCTAAATGAAAATTTTTTTTAAGACTCCCACATGATGCGCCAGATTGGCGCTTGATGTGCTATATTCCAGAGAGCTGGCGCATGATGCGACGTGGCGACGAAAATGATTTAAAACATTTCCTAAGGTGGTTTTTGGCAGTTTTTAGCTCCAAAAAATTGATTCCAAAGTCCATTTTAGGGAGGGAAACGTGGGAGGAGTCACTAGAGTTCAATTACAGTGGCATCCCACTCTAAAAATTCTAATAGATTCGGAATTNTATCTTTATTTACCTAATTTTATGGAAGAATTAAGAATTTTTCTATCAAAATCTAAATGCAAAATTTCTTTAAGACTCCCACATGATGCGCCAGATTGGCGCTTGATGTGTTATATTCCAGAGAGCTGGCGCATGATGCGACGTGGCGACGAAAATGATTTAAAACATTTCCAAAGGTGGTTTTTGGCAGTTTTTAGCTCCAAAAAATTGATTCCAAAGTCCATTTTAGGGGGGAAAACGTGGGAGGAGTCACTAGAGTTCAATTACAGTGGCGTCCCACTCTAAAAATTCTAATAGATTCGGAATTTTCAACTAGAGAAACTTTGTCAATTTCAATGCACAAAAGTTGCATGATCGTGTTCTAGTGAAGAAGAGGCTAATCACAGAAAGTGGGTTTGTAAATCGAGGATTCAATACACCGAGTACTCGAGTTGAAGAGATTATTGCATAGAGATGTTGGGAAATGCTTTGTTACACTACTACCACCATAGTCATCCTTGTGGTGAAAGAGTTTTTTGTAANATTCTAGTGAAGAAGAGGCTAATCACAAAAAGTGGGTTTGTAAATCAAGGATTCAATACACCGAGTACTCGAGTTGAAGAGATTATTGCACAGAGATGTTGGGAAATGCTTTGTTACACTACTACCACCATAGTCATCCTTGTGGTGAAAGAGTTTTTTGTAAATCTACATGGAATCGACCAAGGAATTGTCTATGTGCGAGGCAAGTTTGTGCAATTCACTCCTTCAAGAATGAATGAGATGTTTATGATTGAAAATGTGCATATCTGTGATTACGCAAATTTTACCCCTACGAGAGATAATATGAATGAACTTTATAGGTAGCTTACGGATGAAGATGCGAATTGGGAGGTCAAAGATGATGGAAATGTAAGTTTTTTGTCATCATTGTTAAATCCTTCTCCTAAGGCATGANAAATTCACTCCTTCAAGAATGAATGAGATGTTTATGATTGAAAATGTGCACATCTGCCATTACGCAAATTTTACCCCTACGAGAGATAATATGAATGAACTTTATCGGTAGCTTACGGATGAAGATGCAAATTGGGAGGTCAAAGATGATGGAAATGTAAGTTTTTTGTCATCATTGTTAAATCCTTCTCCTAAGGCATGACACTTCTTTATTGCATTGAAATTACTACCTACTATGAAAATCTGTAAGGTAACTAAGGAAAGTGCTATTCTGAACAACAATATTCAAACTGGAAAACCTATTGATATTAGAGCAATCATTGGAAAATCAATTTTGGGTTTAATTGTTAATGGATCTTCAACTAGGCTTGGATCTACTATTTTCCTACTATGCATTCAATCACATGTACCTTATGAGAGATGGGAAAAAGTGCTTCTTCCTTGGAAGCCGATGGATCTAGAAGTATACTGCAACTGTGTTTGAATGGGAGATGATAATAATATGAATGTACTGATGGATTAGGAATCCCAAAATTCATCACCTATTCAACCTCACTTCAGTTTGAGCGCACTTTTGAAAAGGATCAAAAAGATAGAAAAAGAAGTGCAGAATCTTAAGCATGCAATTGAGAATATTTTTGAAATGTTGGATCACTTGGATTGGAGACTTAAAGAATGTTTTGAGCATACTGGTCGTATTGAAGATGGTTTGGTACGTATGTTCAAGAAACATTCTTGGATTGGGGAGGATTCGACTGATAATTATCCTTATCGACCATTCTACAACCTTTATGTGCACAACAACAAAACCTTTATCCCACTAAGTGGGGTCAGCTACATGAATCCTTTTCTCCATTGCGTCCAATTTAGTGCCATATTTTCATTTAATTCTAAAAAATTATTATCATTTTTTATACAATAGGCCCAAGTCTTGCTACATCCACCTCTACCTTTCTTAACATAAGTCGAATCTAAAACATCTACTCTTCTAATCAGATTATCAGATAGTTGACATACAAATGCTACTCTCCAATTACTAGGAAATCCAAGAAAGTAGATTTCCCTATTTATTTGCACCCAATCCCATGGATGACATACTCTTCCATGAAATCAAATGTGATTCTCCTTTTTTTGTAGAAATCATATCCCCTTTTTTGAACATATGTTTCTTATTACATTTTAACAATTCAATTGGCTAAATCAAAAAGCAAATGAAGATCGTAGTTCAAATCATCACAAATTATCGAAATTTAAAACCGTTTAAAACAAAATCAATCCTTCACAAAGCCATTTCTTCAAAGTAAGGAGAAGGATAAAGAAGATTACTCAGAATTCAAGAGAAAGATATGATCAAACACAAACTTGATATATAAAAATAAGTTTACAAATAAAAGAAATNATACTATTTTCCTACTATGCATTCAATCACATGTACCTTATGAGAGTTGGGAAAAAGTGCTTCTTCCTTGGAAGCCGATGGATCTAGAAGTATACTGCAACTGTGTTTGAATGGGAGATGATAATAATATGAATGTACTGATGGATTAGGAATCCCAAAATTCATCACCTATTCAACCTCACTTCAGTTTGAACGCACTTTTGAAAAGGATAAAAAAGATAGAAAAAGAAGTGCAGAATCTTAAGCATGCAATTGGGAATATTTTTGAAATGTTGGATCACTTGGATTGGAGACTTAAAGAATGTTTTGAGCATACTGGTCGTATTGAAGATGGTTTGGTACGTATGTTCAAGAAACATTCTTGGAGTGGGGAGGATTCGACTGATAATTTTCCTTATCGACCCTTCTACAACCTTTATGTGCACAACAACAAAACCTTTATCCCACTAAGTGGAGTCAGCTACATGAATCCTTTTCTCCATTGCGTCCAATTTAGTGCCATATTTTCATTTAATTTTAAAAAATTATTATCATTTTTTATACAATATGCCCAAGTCTTGCTACATCCACCTATACCTTTCTTAACATAAGTCGAATCTAAAACATCTACTCTTCTAATCAAATCATCAGATAGTTGACATACAAATGCTACTCTCCAATTACTAGGAAATCCAAGAAATTAGATTTCTCTATTTATTTGCACCCAATCCCATGGATGACATACTCTTCCATGAAATCAAATGTGATTCTCCTTTTTTTGTAGAAATCATATCCCCTTTTTTGAACATATGTTTCTTATTACATTTTAACAATTCAATTGGCTAAATCAAAAAGCAAATGAAGATCGTAATTCAAATCATCACAAATTATCGACATTTAAAACCGTTTAAAAAAAAATCAATCCTTCACAAAGCCATTTCTTCAAAGTAAGGAGAATGATAAAGAAGATTAGTCAGAATTCAAGAGAAAGATATGATCAAACACAAACTTGATATATAAAAATAAGTTTACAAATATAAGAAATGAAAAATACAACTTATATCACAATATTTCCCAAGAAAATCCCTAGAATTTCTCTCCAAGCCTTTCTCTCTTTACAGGCACTCTTAATTCTCTCTTAGAAGTGTAATGAAGAAGAAATCTCTCACCTTCCCTCTCCTCTTAACCCTAGAAGAAAATCTCCAAGCCCTTGACTTTCTCTCTCTATCTCTTCCTCTTGCCTTTCATGTCTAGAAGATAATCTCCAATCCCTTGACTTTCTCTCTCTATCTCTCCCTCTTGGTTCTCATGTCATCTATCTTTTTTTGCCTCCCCTTGAATNCCACCTTCCCTCTCCTCTTACAACTCTAGAAGATAATCTCCAAGCCCTTGACTTTCTCTCTCTATCTCTCCCTCTTGGTTCTCATGTCATCTATCTTTTTTTGCCTCCCCTTGAATTTTTTCTCCAACTTGATTTTATTTTGGGCTGCCTCCTCTGAAAAGAATTTTAATTTTCCTCCAAAATTCAAAAGACAAACCTTTGAATTCAAAAGATGTGGCTCTTTGATTCAAGAGTCAAATCCCTTTAAATTAGAACCTTCCAAAGTGTCTAGATGCATTGAATCACTACATGGGGTGTTTAGAACAAGTGTCCCTTTGAAAATTCATGGAAAATTCATCTCAAACCTCCTTAATTTGAAAAAGTCGCATCTGGCGCATCATGCGTCAGTGCTCTGGATTTTGGCGCATCATGCGTCAAACCCCAAAATTAGCTGTTTTTGCTCCAAATTTTGCTCCTTTTACCATTTTTGCTCCAAATTCCTAAAAATGGTACACCTGCAACAAAAACACAAAAATACCTTTCTTAAAAAGTGCAATATCACCAAAAATATGCATAAAAAGGGTANTGTCAAACCCCAAAATTAGCTGTTTTTGCTCCAAATTTTGCTACTTTTACCATTTTTGCTCCAAATTCCTAAAAATGGTATACCTGCAACAAAAACACAAAAATACCTTTCTTAAAAAGTGCAATATCACCAAAAATATGCATAAAAAGGGTACTTAAAATATTATATTATTTTTGTGTATCAAAATCTCCCAAACTTAAATGTTACTTGTCCTCAAGTGACACGTTTATTACAAAAAAGCATATGACTTTAGAATAGAGATTAATTTATCACTTCTATACTTTAGTTCAATAAATAGAATAGCAAAAATAAAGAAAAACCTTTAATAAGTTAGGTTCAAACTCCATGTCTAGGAATATCTAGTAATCAAAATTTATGATTTCTGAATCTTTATTCATTTCAAGAAGAATTGTAATTTGTCATGCTAAGGACATTTAGAACATTTATATGAAAAACAACTTAATGAAAACTTTACTAGGAATGCTACTAATACTTTAATACAAGTTTAGAAAGTGTAATAAAGCTCCTTCTTTANCATATGAAAAACAACTTAATGAAAACCTTACTAGGAATGCTACTAATACTTTAATACAAGTTTAGAAAGTGTAATAAAGCTCCTTCTTTAAGTTGATTCAAGTGAAGCCAATTTTTTATTAGGCATCTACTCAAGCTTCTCCTCACCCATTTTTTTTTTCTTTTCTTTTTCTTCCATTTTTTTTGGATCTTGTTAATCCCCTTTTTTTTTCTTTTTCTTTTTTCTTTTTCAGGTGAGGATTACTATATCTATATAGTATTTAATAGTTTTGAGCTTCGCTAGCCTCTTCTTAAAGTTAAAACTCCACACCTTTCCTTACTTAATAAAGTGGTACTAGTTTATGATTTTTCNCTTTTCTTTTTCTTCCATTTTTTTAGGATCTTGTTAATCCCCTTTTTTTTCTTTTTCTTTTTCCTTTTTCAGGTGAGGATTACTATATCTATATAGTATTTAATAGTTTTGAGCTTCACTAGCCTCTTCTTAAAGTTAAAACTCCACACCTTTCCTTACTTAATAAAGTGGTACTAGTTTATGATTTTTCATAAAGCCTCATTCCTTTCTTCTTACATGAAACTCTAAAATTCTTAACACTTCAAAAATACAAATTTTATTTACTTAAAATAGAAAATCATAGTCTTATCCTATCATACCAAATATTTTTAACTTTAGAATTGACCTTTATTATTAAAAACTTTTTACCTAAATTTACTATAATATTTATACACATAAGTATAGTCATTTAAAGTTAAATCTTAATATCCTAGGTCATGTTAAATTAATTTAAAAAATATATAGTTACTTAAGGAAAAATAAAATTTAGTTTTCTCCATTTCAAAAGAAATTTTTCTTTCCCCCCAAACTTAAATTTTTTAATGGTTTTTTATAAGAAAAATATTTTAGTACAAAATTTTAGTTGGTGAAAGAAAATAGTAAATGCATAAAAATAAAAATAAAAATAAAAACTAACCTGTAGAGGATTTCTGAACATGAAAATGGTTTTGTATACTGCAGGTACTAACCGTAAAACTACATATAGGCTTTTAAGAATTAAATAAAACATAATATATTCTAAAGAATTTGCTGGGAATTAAAACATAAATACTAAAACTGAAAAATAAAAACTGAAAAATACAAAACATTCAACATGCTCAAATTGAAATTACTAAAACTAAAATTGAAAATTAAAATGTCTACTATTACTATTATAAATTACAGGTCCACAACACAACATAAAAATTTTAAATCCAACAAGTCTCAAATAAAAGTGCAACACAGTACAAACAAATATACAAAAAAACACATAATATCAAATCAAACTTAAACTAAACTATCTATTCTCATCTCCTTCCTCACAATCATCATCNCTAACCTGTAGAGGATTTCTGAACACGAAAATGGTTTTGTATACTGCAGGTACTAACCGTAAAACTACATATAGGCTTTTAAGAATTAAATAAAACATAATATATTCTAAAGAATTTGCTGGGAATTAAAACATAAATACTAAAACTGAAAAATAAAAACTGAAAATACAAAACATTCAACATGCTCAAATTGAAATTACTAAAACAAAAATGGAAAATTAAAATGTCTACTATTACTATTATAAATTACAGGTCCACAACACAACATAAAAATTTTAAATCCAACAAGTCTCAAATAAAAGTGCAACACAGTACAAACAAATATACAAAAAACACATAATATCAAATCAAACTTAAACTAAACTATCTATTCTCATCTCCTTCCTCACAATCATCATCNAGGAAGACCATTGAAATTGGATCGCCCCACTTTCAACTTATCTAGACCTTTTGTAGCTAGAATCCTGGTGCAAAGAAACATTACCCTACCAGCTGTGGAGGAAATATGGTTAGGCACTGAGCATAATGGCTATTGGCAGAAAATCATAGCTGAACAAAGGCATTACTATTGCCATCATTGCAATATGTTTGGCCGCACTGATGAGAAATGTTTTAGGCTCCATCCAGCCCTCAGAAGGAAGATCCCCAAGCAACTTTCAGAGGAGATTGCACCTCAGAACAAGGAGGTACCTACTGCTATTACTTGTGCTGTTTAAATGCCTGAAATGTCTGGGACAATTGCACAAGAGCTGCCTCAAGCTTTGGTACAAGAGAGTGTGGTTCCCAATCCCCAATTTGATCTTGAATCACCCACTGAGCACCTTCACCTCATGCCACAATCTACCCAAACTGAACAAACTCTTTGTACTGATCTTTCCACACTTCCTGCTGATCAAGAGACAACAGTTATTGAGATAGCAGAGGAGGACCCATTGATTATGCAGTTAACCAGGAATCTTGAAGCTAGTTGGCAAGTCCAAAAAACTAAGAAGAAGAAAATGCCACTGGAATTCAAGAACCTTATCTCCTCTTCCACCTCTTTGGAGGAAGCCCCCTTCCCTCCTTCTAGTTCTATTAGAACTAGGAGAAGAGGGAAATCTACTTCTATTGGTTAATGAATTTAATCTGTTGGAATGTTAGGGGACTTGCTCATCCCAAATCCCTTAATAGAGTTTTAGCCCTTAGCAGGATGTATAAACCTTGGATCATTGCTCTACTTGAACCCTGAATTCCAGCTAGTTACAAATACTAACTGTAAAATTTGGATTCTGTGCAGAAAGGAAGTCCTTTGCACTGTTCTTAAAGAAGGAGATCAATTCATCCATCNTGAAGTTTCTAGAATGGGAAGCCATAGGAATTGAAAAGTGGTAACTCTTCTCTCGTTTCCCCCCTCAAATATGTCTTGGAGTTGGTTTTTAGGAGTTATTTTAAGGTGTCCCAGCCAAAAACTGCCATTTGAAACAATTTAAGTCATTTTTGTCTCCACAACGCATCATGCGCCAACCTGACGCATCATATGTCGGCTCTCTGGAATCCGACGCATTATTGCTCCATTTCCAAAATTTTGGCCTTTTTTGATTTTCATCAAATAAATTCTCAGTCTTTTCACAACATTAGACAAACAAAGATGTTTCTAAATATTTTTCTCAAATACACGGATTACATGAAGACATAAATATAAACATACATACAAGATTTTAAACAAAAACTCAAAAATCAAATTAAACAACGATACATANCGAAGTTTCTAGAATGGGAAGCCATAGGAATTAAAAAGTGGTGACTCTTCTCTCGTTTCCCCCCTAAAATATGTCTGGGAGTTGGTTTTTAGGAGTTATTTTAAGGTGTCCCAGCCAAAAATTTCCATTTGAAATAATTTAAGTCATTTTTGTCTCCACAACGCATCATGCGCCAACCTGACGCATCATATGTCGGCTCTCTGGAATCCGACGCATTATTGCTCCATTTCCAAAATTTTGGCCTTTTTTGATTTTCATCAAATAAATTCTCAGTCTTTTCATAACATTAGACAAACAAAGATGTTTCTAAATATTTTTCTCAAATACACGGATTACATAAAGACATAAATATAAACATACATACAAGATTTTAAACAAAAACTCAAAAATCAAATTAAACAACGATACATATGGGTTGCCTCCCACAAAGCGCTTGGTTTAATGTCGTCAGCCCGACATTCTCAGACTCATTTTGGGTGATTAAACATGATAGTCTCTTTAGCATTTGGCCTTCGACCATCAAAATAAGGTTTCAATCTGTATCCATTCACTTTAAATATTCTTCTAGTTTTGAGATCTTCAATATTGAATACTCCATAGGGATAGAATTTTATAACTCTGAATGGGCCTTTCCACCTAGAATTTAGTTTTCTAGGAAATAATTTCAATATTGTATTATATAATCAAACTTCCGGTCCAAGTTTAAATTCTCTTTTTACTATCTTTCGATCATGCCATTTTTTCATTTTTTTCCTTATAAATCATCGCATTATCGTAAGATTCATTCCTAATTTTTTCAAGTTCATTCAATTGCAATAATATTTTCTCACCAGCTTCTTTTAAATTGAAATTAAATTCTTTTATCGCCCAATAAGCTTTACGTTCCAATTCAACTCGCAAGTGAAAAGTCTTCCCACTATATGGGGACATTCCTATAAGTGTCCTATAAGCTGTCCTGTATGCCTATAATGCAATATCTAATCTAATAGAACAATCCATTTTGTTAGGATTAATACTCTTCTCCAAAATTCTCTTAATTTCATGATTAGATACTTCNCGTCAGCTCGACATTCTCAGACTCATTTTGGGTGATTAAACATGATAGTCTCTTTAGCATTTGGTCTTCGACCATCAAAATAAGGTTTCAATTTGTGTCCATTCACTTTAAATATTCTTCTAGTTTTGAGATCTTCAATATTGACTACTCCATAGGGATAGACTTTTATAACTCTGAATTGGCCTTTCCACCTAGAATTTAGTTTTCTAAGAAATAATTTCAATATTGTATTATATAATAAAACTTTCGATCCAAGTTTAAATTCTCTTTTTACTATCTTTCGATCATGCCATTCTTTCATTTTTTTCCTTATAAATCATCGCATTATCGTAAGATTCATTCCTAATTTTTTCAAGTTCATTCAATTGCAATAATATTTTCTCACCAGCTTCTTTTAAATTGAAATTAAATTCTTTTATCACCCAATAAGCTTTATGTTCCAATTCAACTCGCAAGTGAAAAGTCTTCCCACTATATGGGGACATTCCTATAAGTGTCTTATAAGCTGTCATGTATGCCCATAATGCAATATCTAATCTAATAGAACAATCCATTTTGTTAGGATTAATACTCTTCTCAAAAATTCTCTTAATTTCATGATTAGATACTTCCGTTAAACCACTAGTCTGAGGATGATAAGCAGCTGCAATTTTATGCATTATATTATATTTTTCCACCAATCTTNGTTAAACCACTAGTCTGAGGATGATAAGCAGCTGCAATTTTATGCATTATATTATATTTTTCCACCAATCTTGTAATTGTTGCATCTGTAAAATGAGATCTTCCATTAGTAATGATTACTCTCAGCATTTCATATCTTGTAAAAATATTTTTAATTAAAAATTTTAAAACACTCCGAGCATCACATCTAGGTAAAGTGATTGCTTCTATACATTTTAAAACATAATCCACCGTAATATATATATATATATATATATATATATATATATATATATATATATATATATATATATATATATTTATGTATTTAACTTTTTTACATTTTTCTTTGATGATTTATGTAGGCCTGGTGCTAAGAAAAAGGATTGGACTACATAGAAATAGCCAAGCCAAAAGACAGAACTAATGATTTTAGTCAAGTAGAATAAGCTCCAAAAAGCAGGCATAAAGATTAAGTTTTGCATTCAAATGAGATACNCGATGTAGAACTGGAAGTAGATGCCTCCGAAGCAGATGTAGAGGGCCTATCCCTTCTTCTACTTCTAGACTCAATAAACGATTATACTATTTGAATCATGTGCCTCCTAATCAGATTTTGTGGTTGCAATCTTTCTTCATTTTTATGGGATTCAACTCCTGATTGTTCACATAAAGTGAAAATCAGGACAGGATATCCCAAGCCTCCAACAGTAGCACTACCAGAAATACTCTGAGCGTGATGAACTATAAGCGCACCAATGTCTATTGTCTTCATGTTCTGAATGCAATAGTTCAACACAGCTCGATCCTTTGTAACATCAGCAATATGATTTGTAGGTAAAAGTCTAGCAGAGATGAAGTGATGCCATACTTTGGACTGAATCTTCAACATAGAAGTGGGGAAGTTAACTATTTTGTTATTCTTTATCTTCCACTCCCCTCTTCCATCAGTCACAAAGGCAGTGACTTCTTCCAGTGATGAATCAGTGATAACAAAAGCGGCATATTCATCATGGAAAACATTCCTCAGCCCATATAATGCATTAATCCTTTCAGAGGTAAACTCAACTTGTGTACCTCTCACCAAAATATGATCTTCCGTAGTGAACCTAAGGTTGGTGTAGAACTCTCGAACCATCGGGACGATTGCTACAGCAGTGAATTAGCAGAATCGCTCCTAATTTCTGGCGAGAAATCAACCTTTCAACCTCGCCTCCTGGGTTCACAAACGCCCTTTCCTGGATCAATCTATGGGTCTCAATTTGTGTTTTATAATAGTGTTGAGCCTTGAAATTAACAAACTTTATAGCATCATATTCACTCAATGTTCTTCCTCTTTTTGTGCAAGGAGCCATCGGAGATTCTACAAAAATCTAAATAAATTCCAAATAAATTACTAAATCACAAATCTAACTCCCTAAGTAAGATTATTTGGTAAGAAACTTTTCAACATGAGTTTTCTTCAAGCATTTTCATCAAAAATCTCATTTTTCAGATCTACCGAAATTCATAGTGAAAATAAAATTTTTTTAAAGTTAAAGTAAAGCTCTTAGCAAGAGAAGATGAAATCTATGACTTTTGGCCTCCAAATCCTTCTCCTTAGCCCGCAATGTGATGCCCTAGACTAAAGGTTGGAGGTGGAAGACAACCAAGCGGCAAAAATGGAGGTTTTTGTGCAATTTTGTAGGTTTATTAACCAATCTGGCTTGTTCGGACCTTTGGCGCATCATGCGCCAAGGCTCTGTAAGTTGGCGCACCAGAGCGTATTTTTGTCAGATCTCAGTNTGATGTAGAACTAGAAGTAGATGCCTCTGAAGCAGATGTAGAGGGCCTATCCCTTCTTCTACTTCTAGACTCAATAAACGATTATACTCTTTCAATCATGTGCCTCCTAATCAGATTTTGTGGTTGCAATCTTTCTTCATTTTTATGGGATTCAACTCCTGATTGTTCACATAAAGTGAAAATCAGGGCAGGATATCCCAAGCCTCCAACAGTAGCACTACCAGAAATACTCTGAGTGTGATGAACTATAAGCGCACCAATGTCTATTGTCTTCATGTTTTAAATGCAATAGTTCAACACAGCTCGATCCTTTGTAACATCAGCAATATGATTTGTAGGTAAAAGTCTAACAGAGATGAAGTGATGCCATACTTTGGACTGAATCGTCAACATAGAAGTGGGGAAGTTAACTATTTGTTATTCTTTATCTTCCACTCCCCTCTTCCATCAGTCATAAAGGCAGTGACTTCTTCCAGTGATGAATCAGTGATAACAAAAGCGGCATATTCATCATGGAAAACATTCCTCAGCCCATATAATGCATTAATCCTTTCAGAGGTAAACTCAAATTGTGTACCTCTCACCAAAATATGATCTTCCATAGTGAACCTAAGGTTGGTGTAGAACTCTCGAACCATCTGGACGATTGCTACAGCAGTGAATTAGCAGAATCGCTCCTAATTTCTGGCAAGAAATCAACCTTTCATCCTCGCCTCCTGGGTTCACAAACGCCCTTTCCTAGATCAATCTACAGGTCTCAATTTGTGTTTTATAATAGTGTTGAGCCTTGAAATTAACAAACTTTATAGAATCATATTCACTCAATGTTCTTCCTCTTTCTGTGCGAGGAGCCATCGGAGATTCTACAAAAATCTAAATAAATTCCAAATAAATTACTAAATCACAAATCTAACTCCCTAAGTAAGATTATTTGGTAAGAAACTTTTCAACATGAGTTTTCTTCAAGCATTTTCATCAAAAATCTCATTTTTCAGATCTACCAAAATTCATAGTGAAAATAAAATTTTTTTAAAGTTAAAGTAAAGCTCTTAGCAAAAGAAGATGAAATCTATGACTTTTGGCCTCCAAATCCTTCTCCTTAGCCCGCAATGTGATGCCCTAGACTAAAGTTTGGAGGTGGAAGACAACCAAGCGGCAAGAATGGAGGTTTTTGTGCAATTTTGTAGGTTTATTAACCAATCTGGCTTGTTTGGACCTTTGGCGCATCATGCGCCAAGGCTCTGTAAGTTGGCGCACCAGAGCGTATTTTTGTCAGATCTCAGTTTCTGTGAAAATCTACTACGTACCGCTTTACGTCAACCTTTATTTGACTCAAATAAACCTTTTTAAGTGTAATTAAACATCAATCTAACATGAAATTTTCAAAATTGACACAAAACTCATATTTATATATGAAATCCCCATTATTACAAACTAACATTTTTCAAGCCAACATATAACAAATTTAGTGTTCTAAAGCAAACCAACATCCTAACACTGAAATATAAACATCAAACTTCAAAGAAATAAACATAAATAGTGCAATAATAGAAAGTAAAGAAAATTTAAAATAACAAACTAAAACAAACAATACTAGACAAAACATTTCGTGCTTAACTCAACTTTATACATCTTCTTCACTCTCGTCCTCCTTGATATTTTCCATAGATTGGTAATGCACATACAGATTGTAAAAGGGCCTAAATGGAAATTCATTAGTTGAACTTTCCCCCTCAATCCATGCATGCTTCTTGAACATACATACCAAACCATCTTCAATGCGTCCTGTATGTTCAAAATATTCCTTGAGTCTCCAATCCAGGTGATCCAACATTTCAGAAATATTCTCAATTGCATGCATAAGATTATGCACCACTTTCTCTATCTTCTTGATTCTCTTTGAAAGTTCACTCGAGTTGTAATAAGGTTGAATAGGTGATGAATTATGAGATCCTTGATCCATTAGTACATTCATATCATTTTCATCTCCCATTCCAACGCAACTGCAGTAGACTTCAGATTCCATCGGCTTCTACGGCAGTAGTACTTTCTGTCAACTTTTATAAGGTAATTGCGATTGACTGCAGAGTTGGAAAATAGTATATGGATGTCCCAATCCAGTTGCAGATCCATTCATGATCAAACCCAAAACTAATTTTACAATTATGGCTCCAATATCACCAGGTTTTCCAGTCTGAATATATTAGTTCAGGATAGCACTCTCCTTAGTGACCTTAATAATTTTCATAGTAGGCAGTAATTTCGAGTAAATGAAGAAATATCATGCCTTTGAAGTACGATTTAACAATGNCTTTAGTGAATTGGAGCTATGCTCCTTATTAAAATATATATATATATATATATATATATATTAACATCTCTAAATAGAGTAGGCCGATAAAATCTAGATTGTAAATTTTTTCGAGCCGTCTTATCATTCCAAAAATCTCATCCAAATTTAGAATCATGATATTTTTTATAATCTCCTGAATTTCTTTATAAGGCACATATCGTCTTATAACTAAATCTTTACATTATTTATACAAATGAGGATCATCCCAAAAATAAGTTGTTGAATTATAAATGAATTTATTTTCTTGTTGTTTTGTCAGTCCATATGATGGAATACCACTAATAATATAATTCACAATAACAACATACCAAGGTATTTCTCATCCTTTTACAGCATAAAATTGTTCATCAGGAAAAGTATCTTTAATCTCTCTCTACAGATCAAGTATTTCTTTCTTTTTTAACCTTGATAGATGACCAGCAATTTGATTATCAGTCCATTTCCTATCGACTACTACAATATCAAACTCTTGCATTAGAAATATCTATATAATTAATCTTGTTTTTGCATCCTTCTTTTGCATCAAATATTTAATAGCAGAATGTTTAGTATGCACAATAAATTTTGTTCCAATCAAATATGATCTAAACTTATCAAAAGCATACACAATGGCTAATAACTCTCTTTTAGTTGTGATAGAGTTAATCTGAGCATTATTAAGAGTCTTACTAATATAATATATGACCTTGAAAATCTCATCATATTTCTGCTCTAAAACAGCTTCAATTGCATAATCACTCACATCACAAATTAATTTAAAAGGTTTCTCCCTGTCAAGTGAAATAATTGTAGGAGCAGTGGCCAATTTTTCCTTTAAAGTTTCAAAGGCTTTAAGGAAAGCTTGGTTAAAGTCAAACTTTGCATCTTTTTCTAGAAGTTGGCATAAAGGCTTAGTAATTTTTGAAAAATCTTTGATATATCGTCTGTAGAATCCAGCATGTCCTAAAAAGCTCTGTTGACCTCACTTTTGGTTGAGGTCTAGAAACTTCTTTAATAGCCTAGGTCTAGCCATAGGACTTTCATATTGACTAGTCTTAGAAAACTAGAA
>JXCR01073280.1:42125-55123 GCA_002079205.1 Phalaenopsis hybrid cultivar
TATATGGTAAAATACTACTAACAATATAATTCACAATATCAGCGTACCAAGGTATTTCTTATCCTTTTACAACATAAAGTTGTTCATCAGGAATAGTATCTTTAATCTCTCTCTAGATCAAGTATTTCTTCTTGTTCTAACCTTGATAGATGATCAGCTATTTGATTATCAGTCCCTTTCCTATCGATTACTACAAAATCAAACTCTTGCATCAAAAGTATCGATCTAATTAATCTTGGTTTTACATCCTTCTTTTGCATCAAATATTTAATAGCAGAATGGTCAATATGCACAACACATTTAGTTCCAATCAAATATGATCTAAACTTATCAAAAGCATACACAATTGCTAATAACTATCTTTCAGTGGTGGTATAGTTAATCTGAGCATCATTAAGAGACTTACTAGCATAATATATGACCTTGAAGATCTTATCATATTTCTTCCCTAAAACAGCTCCAATTGTATAATCACTAGCACCACACATTAATTCAAAAAGTTTCTCCCAGTCCAGTGAAATAATTATAGGAGCAGTGAACACTTTTTCCTTTAAAGTTTCAAAGACTTTAAGACAATCTAGGTTAAAGTCAAACTTTGCAACTTTTTATAGAAGTTGGAATAAAGGCCTAGTAATTTTTGAAAAATCTTTAATATATCACCTGTAGAATCTAGCATGTCCTAAAAAACTCCTAACTCCTCTTACAGTAGTAGGTGAAGGTAGGTTTGATATAACCTGAATTTTTTCAGGATTTACTTCTATGTCATTTTTTGAAATTTTATGTCCAAGAACAATTCCTCCTGCAACCATAAACTGACATTTCTCCCAGTTCAAAATGAGATTAGTCTTTTCACAATGTTCCAGAATTCTCTAATTGATTTGGACATATTTCAAAGGAAGTTCCGAATACAGAAAAATCATCCATAAAAACTTCAATCCCTTTTTCAATCAAATCACTGATAATTGACATCATATATCTTTGAAATGTTGCAGGCGCATTACATAATCCTAAAGACATTCGCCGAAAATCAAAAGTTTCATAAGAACTAGTAAATGTTGTTTTCTCTTAATTCTCATGGGTAATAAGTATTTGGTGATAATCGGTATATCCATCTAGAAAATAAAAATATTTATGCCTAGCCAATCTATCCAACATCTGGTCCAAAAAAGGTAAAGGAAAATGATCCTTCCGGGTGGCAAAATTTAATTTTCTATAATTTATGCAGATTCGTCATCCAGTGACTTGTCTTGTTGATATTAATTCATTATGCTCATTGTCACTACAGTTACACCTCCTTTCTTCAGAACACATTGAATTAGACTCATCCAAGCACTATCTGAAATAGGATATAGTATTCGCGCATCTAACCATTTTATAATTTCTTTCTTAACCACTTCTCTCATCATAGGATTCAATCTCCTTTGAGGATTAGTTCTTGGTTCACGTTGATCATTCAATAAAATTCTATGCATACAAAATGAAGGACTGATTCCTTTAATATCAGCTAATGTCCATCCAAAGGATTTCTTATATTTTTTCAAAGTTTCTAACAATACTTGCTCTTGCACATCAGTTAGCTCTGAGGATACTATGATATGTAGTGTAGATGAATATCCTAAGAATGCATACTTTAAATGTGTAGGAAGTGTTTTCAATTCTAGTTCAGGGGGTTTCTTAATAGATGAAATCAAATTGTTGTCATTTTCTGCAGGAACTAACATGTCAAGTTTTTCTTAAACATATTTCAACTCTTCCGTACTCACTTCCATAGACTCATCTTGGATTTTATCCTTATTTTGATAATCCATATATTCNTACAATGAATTAGACTCATCCAAGCACTATCTGAAATAGGATATAGTATTCACGCATCTAACCATTTTATAATTTCTTTCTTAACCACTTCTCTCATCATAGGATTCAATCTCCTTTGAGGATTAGTTCTTGGTTCACGTTGATCATTCAATAAAATTCTATGCATACAGAATGAAGGACTGATTCCTTTAATATCAGCTAATGTTTATCCAAAGGATTTCTTATATTTTTTCAAAGTTTCTAACAATAGTTGCTCTTGCACATCAATTAGCTCTGAGGATACTATGATATGTAGTGTAGATGAATCTCCTAAGAATGCATACTTTAAATGTGTAGGAAGTGTTTTCAATTCTAGTTCAGGGGNTCCTTCCCATTTACAATGAAAATATGGCTTTTTAAGGAATTAAATTCATTTGAAAATATGTTTAAAAATTATTTTGTGCCAAATAGGAGCAATCCTATCCTCTACTCTCTTCCGAGCGCTATAAAGAACTTTGACTAATCCAGAGTTTGGTCCCTAATTCCGTGGTTATGCTGGAAGAAGATTGACTGTCACTCCAAAGCTCCCACTACTCCCTCACCTGAGGGCTAACATGCTCGCATTATTTTCCAATCAACTGAACCAAATTGGGGNTGCATTTGTTCCAAATCTTCAACAAACGGAATGTTTATTATTAATTTCCTTAAAAATTCAAAAATTTTAAAAATTGATTATCTCTATACATCCACTTCAATTTTTGAGGAAATGGAGGTGGTGGTCTTTCTACTGTGGTTTTCATTGGTTTAATAGGACATTCTGACTCACAATGAAAATATTCACCAGAATTTTCATTTACCACCTCATATTTTTCTATTTCAATTTCTTGTTGAACTCTTTCTTCTAGTTATTTTCCACTTCTCAGTTGAATAGCTTAAATTTTCTCCTTATTCTGATCTTTAGGATTTACTTCAGCATTATTAGGCAATGTTCCTAGAGGTCTATTGCTAAATTAAGTAGCAATACATCTCAATTGATTTTTCATGTTTCTAATTGCAGCTCCTTGACTCTGTAATTGACTTCCCATTTGTAATATCAATTCTTCCATTGATAACTCTTTCTCCTTACTTTGAAAATTATTAAATCCTGGGGGTAATAAGGTTTATAAGCTTGATTTTCTTGATTGTTGCAGCTTCCCACTGAGATTGTAGCATTGTTTTCCCATTGTGGATTTGCAACATTCAAGTTATTGTTATTCCAACTAAAGTTTGGATGATTCTTCCAACTAGGATTATAATGATTTGCATAGGGATTATTAGAACAATTTTTTATTGCATATGAAGTCTCATAAAAAGATTGAGATTCTATCATTTGTCCAAATGAGTTCTCCTCAAGCACAGGTGTTGTTTGAGAATAATTCTTTCATTATTGATCTATCTTCTTTGATATAGTGGATATTTAAGCAGCTAATATAGATATTGCATCACAATCATGAATACTGGCTACTCTTTTTGAATTTATCCTTTCTGAAGGCCATTAAAAATTATTAGTAGCCATCTCTTCAATTAATGAATATGCTTCATTGAATGGTTTTGACATTAATGATCCACAAGCAGTAGCGTCAATTATCGATCTAAGAGATCTAACCAATCCATTATAAAAAGTTTGAATTATTAACCAATCTGGCAACAGATGGTGTGGACACTTCCTAAGGAGATCTTTAAATCTTTCTTAGGCTTCGTAAATTGATTTCCCTTCATACTAACAAAAAGATGTAATATCATTTCTAAGCTTAGCAGTTTTTNAAATTATAATGCTACATTCTTCATTGAGTGCAACAGTTTTATTATCTACATACTTCCTTTACTTATTAAGTATATCCTTCATGAACTTCACATAGTTTGGCATTTGTTCTAAAGCTTCAACAAATGGAATGTTTATTATTAATTTCCTTAAAAATTCAAAAATTTCAAAAATTGATTATCTCTATACTTCCGCTTCAATTTTTGAGGAAATGGAGGTGGTGGTCTTTCTACAGTGGTTTTCATTGGTTTAATAGGACATTCTGACTCACAATGAAAATATTCACCAGAATTTTCATTTACCACCTCATCTTTTTCTATTTCAATTTCTTGTTGAACTCTTTCTTCTAGTTCTTTTCCACTTCTCAGTTGAATAGCTTAAATTTTCTACTTATTCTGATCTTTAGGATTTACTTCAGCATTATTAGGCAATGTTCCTAGAGGTCTATTGCTAAATTAAGTAGCAATACATCTCAATTGATTTTCCATGTTTTTGATTGCAGCTCTTTGACTCTGTAATTGACTTCCCATTTGTAATATCAATTCTTCCATTAATAACTTTTTCTCCTTAATTTGAAAATTATTAAATCCTGGGGGTAATAAGGTTTATAAGCTTGATTTTCTTGATTGTTGCAGCTTCCCACTGAGATTGTAGCATTGTTTTCCCATTGTGGATTTGCAACATTCAAGTTATTGTTATTCCAACTAAAGTTTGGATGATTCTTCCAACTAGGATTATAATAATTTGCATAGGGATTATTAGAACGATTTTTTATTGCATATGAAGTCTCATAGAAAGATTGAGATTCTATCATTTGTCCAAATGAGTTCTCCTCAAGCACAGGTGTTGTTTGAGAATAATTCTTTCAATATTGATCTATCTTCTTTGATATAGTGGATATTTAAGCAGCTAATTTAGATATTGCATCACAATCATGAATACTGGCTACTCTTTTTGAATTTATCCTTTCTGAAGGCCATTAAAAATTATTAGTAGCCATCTCTTCAATTAATGAATATGCTTCATTGAATGGTTTTGACATTAATGATCCACAAGCAGTAGCGTCAATTATCGATCTAAGAGATCTAACCAATCCATTATAAAAAGTTTGAATTATTAACCAATCTGGCAACAGATGGTGTGGACACTTCCTAAGGAGATCTTTAAATCTTTCTTAGGCTTCGTAAATTGATTTCCCTTCAAACTAACAAAAAGATGTAATATCATTTCTAAGCTTAGCAGTTTTTTAAGGTGGGAAATATTTAGCNTACTAACAAAAAGATGTAATATCATTTCTAAGCTTAGCAGTTTTTGAAGGTGAGATATATTTAGATAAAAATTTTTGTGATAAATCTCTTCAAGTTCTAATAGATACGGGTGCTAATGAGTTTAACCACATCTTAGCTTTATCCCTCAGTGAAAAATGAGAAAGTCTAAGTCTGACAGCATCATTGGACACTCCATCATATTTAAATGCAGCACTCAATTCTAGAAAACTAGCAAGGTGTAAATTGGGATCCTCTACTGGTGTTCCCCAAATTGGATCTTTTATACCATTTAGATAATAGTAGGTTTAAGCTCAAATGAATTGGCAGCTACAAGAGAATTTTGTATACTCAAATGAATTTCATCTGTTGTAGGATTAACACAATCCCTTAAAGGTCTTTGATGATGTTCATTTTCATTTTCAGTATTACTAAGTTGCAAGCCATTTTGCTGGAATGATTTTTCTCTTTTTGTTGTTTTCAAAATTTTCTAACAGTTCTTTCTAATTTTGAACTGTAAAGTACTAAGTTTTCAGATCTTATACTACGCATAAACAAAATAAAACATGTTATTAAAAATAAGAAACACACTTAAAGAAGAAAATGTATAAAATAAACTACAAATACTCTTTTTTTATATTTTTAAAATAAAATAAAATANCGAAATGTTGCAGGTGCGTTACATAATCCAAAAGACATTCGCCGAAAATCAAAAGTTCCATAAGAACTAGTAAATGTTGTTTTCTCTTAATTCTCATGGGTAATAAGTATTTGGTGATAATCGGTATATCNCTAAAAATTTTCGTGATAAATCTCTTCAAGTTCTAATAGATACGGGTGCTAATGAGTTTAACCACATCTTAGCTTTATCCCTCAGTGAAAAATGAGAAAGTCTAAGTCTGACAGCATCATTGGACACTCCATCATATTTAAATGCAGCACTCAATTCTAGAAAACTAGCAAGGTGTAAATTGGGATCCTCTACTGGTATTCCCCCAAATTGGATTTTTTGTACCATTTAGATAATAGTAGGTTTAAGCTCAAATGAATTGGCAGCTATAAGAGAATTTTGTATACTCAAATGAATTTCATCTGTTGTAGGATTAACATAATCCCTTAAAGGTCTTTGATGATGTTCATTTTCATTTTCAGCATTACTAAGTTGCAAGCCATTTTGCTGGAATGATTTTTCTCTTTTTGTTGTTTTCAAATTTTTCTAACAGTTCTTTCTAATTTTGAACTGCAAAGTACTAAGTTTTCAGATCTTATACTACGCATAAACAAAATAAAACATGTTATTAAAAATAAGAAACACACTTAAAGAAGAAAATGTATAAAATAAACTACAAATACTCTTTTTTTATATTTTTAAAATAAAATAAAATAACTAATACTTTCCGTTACTTCCCCGACAACGGTGCCAAAAAGTTGATGCGCGGAAACTTGGGATTAAATTAATAATAAATATGCAAAGTAACCCAAACAATAATGTAACATTAATGAAAATAATCTATCTTTAAAACCACTTTTAAACTCCCAATTTCCTTCTACATATAACGCAAGTATACTTTTTGTTCAAGTAATATAGGGCTCTAATGGAGTCATAGACATCGATCNAAAACAATAATGTAACATTAATGAAAATAATCTATCTTTAAAACCACTTTTAAACTCTCAATTTACTTCTACATATAACGCAAGTATACTTTTTGTTCAAGTAATATAGGGCTCTAATGGAGTCATAGACATCGATCCCACAGGGAAGCTGGAAATAGATATAAGCTAGCTATTAATATTCTATTCTTAAATTAAAATAAAAATAAAAACAAAGTAAAGTACAAAGTTTGAAGTTAAACTACTCAAGTGAAATGCTACTAAATATGCAGATGTACGACTACAACAGTTAAGTTAAACTAGATGCTAAACTTTTAAAAGTAAAATTGCTGAAATAAAATAAAGGTTTTTGTTGAAGAAAAGTTCAAGTATGAGAAAACANCATAATTATAAGTATTTCTTGCTCCTATCTCTCCCAACTGAGTTTGAATATTAATTATTTTCATTTTTTGAATCATCAGTTGGTTCATAATACCTTCATGTGATGTAAATCGAGAAGTTGACGCGCCTACAACAGATGTTGAGGGCATGTCCCTTCTTCCAACTCTAGATTCAACAAATGATTCCACTCTCTGAATCATATGTCTCTCAATAAAATTTTGTGGTTGCAATCTTTCTTCGTTTCTATGGGATTCTACTCATCATTGTTCAGATAGAGTGAAAATTAAAGCAGGATATCCCAAACCTCTAGCTGTAGAACTACCAGTTATGCTCCGAGCATGCAGAACTATAAGTGCATCAACATCTATTGCTTTCATGTTCTAAATGAAATAATTTTGTACAGTTCTATCTTTTGTAACATCAGCTAAATGATTTCTTGGCAACAGTCTACAGAAATGAAGTGGTGTCATACTTTTGACTGAATAGCCAACATGAAAGCAGGAAAGTTAACTATCTTGTTATTCTTAATCTTCTACTCCCCTCGTCCATCAGTCAAAAGTGCAATCACTTCATCCAGTGATGAATTAGTTATCACGAATGCAGTGTATTCATCGAAAAATATGTTTCTCAGCTCATAAAAGCATTGATCCTTTCAGCAGTAAATTCAACTTGCTTACCTCTCACCAAGATGCGATCATCAGTAGTGAACCTCAGGTTAACATAAAACTTCCAAACCATCAGGATAATTGCTACAGCAGTGAAGTAGCAAAATCTTTCCCAGTTTCTGACAAGAATCAGTCCCTCCATCTCACCACCCGGATTTGCAAACGCCCGTTCTTGGATCATTCTTCTTATCTTCATTTGAGTATTGTAATTGTGTTGGGCTTTGAAACTAACAAATCTTCNTCAACATGGAAGCAGGAAAGTTAACTATCTTGTTATTCTTAATCTTCTACTCCCCTTGTCCATCAGTCAAAAGTGCAATCACTTCAACCAGTGATGAATTATTTATCACGAATGCAGTGTATTCATCGAAAAATATGTTTCTCAGCTCATAAAAGCATTGATCCTTTCAGCAGTAAATTCAACTTGCTTACCTCTCACCAAGATGCGATCATCAGTAGTGAACCTCAGGTTAACATAAAACTTCCGAACCATCAGGATAATTGCTACAGTAGTAAAGTAGCAGAATCTTTCCCAGTTTCTGGCAAGAATCAGTCCCTCCATCTCACCACCCGGATTTGCAAACGCCTGTTCTTGGATCATTCTTCTTATCTTCATTTGAGTATTGTAATTGTGTTGGGCTTTGAAACTAACAAATCTTCGAGCATCAAAATCTTTGGAAGGCCTTCCTTTCTTAACTCGGGGAGCCATTTGAAAATTCTATGAAAATTTCAAATAATTCCAAATAAATTGCTAAATAAAAAAATTAACTCTTCAAGAAAAATCATTTGGTAAGAAACTTTTCACTATGAGTTTTCTCCAAAGTTTTTCATAATAATCCCAAATTTTGGATCTCTGAAATCCATGGTGAAAATAAAAAATTTCTAAGTTAAAGTGAAGCTCTTACCAGGTGAAGATGAAATCTATAATTTTTAGCCTCTGAATCCTTCTCTTACACCCATAATGTGATGCCCTAGATTAAGGTCTTGAGGTAGAAGACATCTTAAGCAGAGAAAATGGAGTTTGTCCATGCAATTTCACAATTTTCTAGGCTATCAGCGTGTTCAAACCTTTGGGGCATCATGTGCCAAGGCTCTGTAAATTGGCGCATCATGCGCCAATCTGACGCATCATGCACCAAAGCTTAAATTCATTAGATTTTGGTTTCTATGGAAATTTGCTCTGTACTGCTTTACGTCAACCTCTATTTAACTTAAATAAACCTTTCTAAGCATAATTAAACATCACGCTAACACCAAAATTTCACAAACAATACAAAACTCACATTTATATATATAATATGTGCTATTACAAACTAACATATTTCAAGCCAACAAACATCAAATTCAGTGTTCTAAAGCAAACCAACACCCTAACACTGAAATCTAAACATCAAAATTTAAAACATAAACATAGATAGTGTTCAACAATAAAAAGTAAATGCAATCCAACACAACCACATAACTAAAACAAACAGTACTAAACAGAAGTTCCGTGCATAAATTAAGTTCAAACATCTTCATCACTATCATCCTCCTAGATATCTCTCATAGATTAGAACATTTGCTAATTTAAAGTTTGAATTGTTGTGCCAAATAGGATTAATAGTATTCCTTACCCTTACTAAAGATGTTATAAAGAAAGTTGGCTAATTTAAAGTTTAAATAGTTTTGAAGACTGGCTAGACAGGGAAGATACTAGCTCTCACTATAGAGTTCCCTCGATTCCCTCCACCTGGGCGTTAACATCTCGTATCAGAACCTAAAATAATAATCCAAGTTGGGGGCTTTAACCTGTCACTTAAAATTCCTCTAACTCTACACCCTTCAATGAATATTTCCCAATTTATTTGCACTTAATCATATGAACTACATTCTCATACATACAACCTCATGTGATTCTTTCCAATTGTTGGCTGAGACAATACTAGCTCGGTTCTTACATGTTCTCACAATAAATTTTAACATCTGGATTGGCCAAATCAAGAAGNACAAACAACCTCATGTGATTCTTTCCAATTGTTGGCTGAGACAATACCAGCTCGGTTCTTACATGTTCTCACAATAAATTTTAACATCTGGATTGGCCAAATCAAGAAGTAAATGTCTGGTTCTTACATGTTCTCACAACAAATTTTAACATCTGGATAGACCAAATCAAGAAGTAAATGGTCGGCTCAGTTCTTACATGTTCTCACAACAAATTTTAACATCTGGATTGGTCAAATCAAGAAGTAAATGATCTGATTCTTACATGTTCTCACAACAAATTTTAACATATGGATTGGCCAAATCAAGAAGTAAATGAAACATGGATTTAAATTATCACAACTTCTTCTAACATTAAAGATCAATACTCTCCATAACTTTCATCCAACACTTTTAATCATGTTCTCACAACAAATTTTAACATCTGGATTGGCCAAATCAAGAAGTAAATGAAGTGCATTGATTTAAATCATCACAACTTCTTCGAACATTAAAGATCAATACTCTCCACAACTTCCATCCAAAACTAAAATCAATATAACTACTTCCTTCATTGAAGATCAATACTATCCACAACTTCTATCCAAAACGTAATTTCTTATCATTTTAAGAAGAAAAATAAAGAAAACTACTCACAATCCATGGAGAAAACAAAATCACACTTTAGTTTAAAAGAATAAATCATTGTCAAACCAACAACAAGTCTCAATTANCTACTCACAATCCATGGAGAAAACAAAACCACACTTTAGTTTAAAAGAATAAATCATTGTCAAACCAACAACAAGTAATTAAAATCAAAAGTAGTTTCAAAACAAAAAGATAAACTTATCTGAAGTCCTCCACCAAAATCTTGAAGTTCCTTTGATTCCCTTCTCTTTACAATCACTCAAAATAAAATAACAAAAAAGATAAAATAAAAGTAAAAGTGGTGCCTNAGATAAACTTATCTGAAGTCCTCAACCAAAATCTTGAAGTTCCTTTGATTCCTTTCTCTTTACAATCACTCAAAATAAAATAACAAAAAAGATAAAATAAAAGTAAAAGTGGTGCCTAAAAATCTCTATTGAACTAACTCCCCAAATGAGAAATTTCAAAACTTTCCAATACTTTCAAGACTCTTTTTTAAGTTCTCTCTTTTTTCTTTTATAATTTTCCAAAGGGTGCCTTGGTTTCACTTTAAAATATGTCTAGATTCGATGTATTTCCCCAAGAGATGCATCCTTTCGTGATAATTTTTGTCCATGGTGGTTATAACCACCTATTAAGCCAATGGGTGCCTCAAAAACCTCTTCAAAATTTACATAAACTGAATTTACTCGTCCAATAACTGCCACTTGAGCTTAAGCGCAGGGCCTCTGGCGCTTAGGCACGGCCTTGTCTTTTTAAACGGCACTTAAGCGCCGGATCTGGTGCTTAGGCACCAAATTTCTTTAGCACATTTTTCACATTTTTGCTTCAAATTTGATCCTTTCTCATCCTTTAAGCATTTTTCACCCTTTTTACTTGTATATGTAAGAAAAACACAAAAAAACCTTCCATTAAAGCGCAATATCTCAANTTCCAATAACTGCCACTTGAGCTTAAGCGCGGGGCCTCTGGCGCTTAGGCACGGCCTTGTCTTTTTAACCGGCACTTAAGCGTCGGATCTGGTGCTTAGGCACCAAATCTCTTTTGCACATTTTTCACATTTTTGCTTCAAATTTGATCCTTTCTCACCCTTTAAGAATTTTTCACCCTTTTTACTTGTATATGTAAGAAAAACACAAAAAAACCTTCCATTAAAGCGCAATATCTCAAAAATAGGTATAAAAATGTGTCTTAAAACACTATATATTTTAGGTATATCAAAATCCCCCAAACTTAAAATGTTACTTGTCCTCAAGTGACACAAATATTTAAAAACCAAATACGTATAATATGTATATGAGTTTCTTTAAGAGTTACTAAAATTTTGATTTAAAAATATAACAGTCTAATTTAAAAAAATATATTTAGTAAATGAGTCCAACTTAAAGTTTAGAAATTCTTAATGTTAAGAAAGATGAAAATATGATTTTCTATCTATTTCAAAAATATATTGTAGATTTTTCAAATTTAAAATTTAGTTCTTTTATTATCTTCACTTAAAAATTTTCATTAAAAATAATTTTACTTACTATATTATATCTATNTTATGATTTTCTATCTATTTCAAAAATATATTGTAGATTTTCCAAATTTAGAATTTAGTTCTTTTTCATTAAAAATAATTTTACTTACTATATTATATCTATAAGCTTAAGAGTTTCTCATGTCCTATACTTTAAAAAGATCAAATGTAGAACCAATTTTTTATTAGGCACTAATCCTTAAGCTTCTCCTTCCTAATTTTTTTTCTTTTTTTCTTATTTTTCTTTTTCTTTTCTTTCTCTTCTTCTTTTCTTTTTTTTTCTTTCTTTTTTCTTTTCTTTTTTCTTTTTCAGGCAAGGATTACTACATCTGGATAGGCCTTTAATGATTTTGAATTCCACTTCTCTTTTNTCCTAGTTTTTTTCTCTTTTTCTTATTTTTCTTTTTCTTTTCTTTCTCTTTTTCTTTTCTTTTTTTTCTTTCTTTTTTTCTTTTCTTTTTCTTTTTCAGGCAAAGATTACTATATCTGGATAGGCCTTTAATGATTTTGAATTCCACTTCTCCTTTCCTAAAGTAAAGTCTTGATATAAGTCTTTTACTTATTAAATATTAAAATAGTTTTGAAAATCATTTTAATACTGATATAAATCTTTTACTTATAAATATAATAATAGTTTTGAAAATTATTTTAATAAAAGAAATTTAAGTATTGAAAATAAAAGTCTAAATTATGTCAACTTTATAAATATACAAGGTTTCTTACTAAAGATAGTTACTTATATTAATCATTTTCTCATCTAAAAACTTTTAACTTAAAGTTTTTCTTCNATAAAAATACAAGGTTTCTTACTAAAGATAGTTACTTATATTAATCATTTTCTCGTCTAAAAACTTTTAACTTAAAGTTTTTCTTCATTAATAAAAATTTTAACTAAATTTTATTACTCGTTTCTAAAATCAAATTTTACTTCCATAATATAACTTCATATACAATCAATTTTTTTTCTTTTCAAATCAAATTCACTTGTAGCACATTTGAGAACAAACAAAATTCCAGTTTTGAAAATATTTTTCATCCCCCCAAACTTAAATTTTTAACAGATTAAACAGTTTAGCATTAGATATATATAAGCAGGAATGAAAATTTAAAATAACATACTAACAGGAATTTTTAAACCCTAATGATACAAGTATAAAACTAAAAACAAAAGTAAAATTATTTTTTGATCAAATTCTCTATATTTTCATTTTAATTTAACATGTAGAGATTCAATAGAATTCTAAGTAATGGGTATAAACGTAAAAGTAAACTAACACACTAACTTGATTTCACGATCTTAGCATAAAAACAAACAAACCAACATAAAAGAAAAATACAGC